>CAEFZY010043148.1:0-102264 GCA_903066815.1 Brachyrhaphis roseni
TAGCTTAGCTAATAGCAGCGGTAGCTAATCTATCAAGCAATCACTTGTTAATAATCGCAAAATAAACATCAAGCCTAAAAACATAAAACTGTAATGGACTGAATGTTCTGCTCTTTATGTGGGAAATGTGTGAGTGTTTCTTTTTTGGTATTGAATCCTGAAACAAGGCTGCACAGTGGCGCAGTTGGTAGCACTGTTGCCTTGCAGCAAGAAGGTTCTGGGTTCGATTCCCGGCCCGGGGTCTTTCTGCACGGAGTTTGCATGTTCTCCCTGTGCATGTGTGGGTTCTCTCCGGGTACTCCGGCTTCCTCCCACAGTCCAAAAACATGACTGTCCGGTTAATTGGTCTCTCTAAATTCTCCCTAGGTGTGAGTGTGTGTGTGTGTGTGTGTGTGTGTGTGTGGTTGTGTGTCCTGTTTGTCTCTGTGTTGCCCTGCGACAGACTGGCGACCTGTCCAGGTGACCCCGCCTCTCGCCTGGAACGTAGCTGGAGAGGCACCAGCAACTCCCGACCCCATTAGGGACAAGGGTGTAAAGAAAATGGATGGATGGATGGATGGATGGATGGAATCCTGAAACACAGAGTGGCGTTGTTGTCAGTTGCTATGACAACGAGTCTGCGTGTAGCGTAGCCAAAACAGACAAACAGAGAGCGAGAAGGGACAAAAAAAAGTGGTTTTGAGTTATGACTATGGAGGCCATGTTAAAAAAAACATAAAACAATCGTTTTGTCCCCCAGCGTTTTGCGCCTGCGCCAAATTTCCGGATGTAAACATGCAGGGGGTCCATATAGTTAGAATATTTGTGGCTAAACAGAAACGATGTCTCCTCACAGTTGTTACCACCGTGTCCATCACCCCTACCTCTAATACACTGAACTGTACTGCAGGTCCTCTGTAAATGAGTAAATGCTGCTCGGGGGCTTTAGAGCGGATAATTAACTCTGCTGGCATGCTCTCCCAGAGGGGTGGACATGGGGGGTCCACGTCCCGCCCCTCACCCCTATTTCTCCAGCACACATTTAGGGACTGCGTGTTGCCACATCCTCTGCTCATCCTACAGGTAAAACACAACGGCTCTGACTTGTTAAAATAGGAGTTTGCTCAGCGGGAGACCCGGAGAGTCAAACTTCAAAGATAGGGACAACAACACAGACCTTCCACTCGCAAAAAGATTTCATTTAGTCTCTTTGGGGTGAATAACTGTACATCCACACATAAAACATATGAAATGACATAGTTCTTATACAAAAATAAGGATAGTTACTATGAACGTATCTAATGTTTATTTGTTTTGTTTTCTTCATTTAATTCTTTAATAAATTGCCAATGTATATATGCAATATAATGTACTTACATGATCTTAGTTATATAGTAAACAGATATTAAAAACTAATTATGATAATAATAGTATTAAATAATAAACATCTACTAATAATGGCTTAGTAACACATAAGGAATGAAAAAATAAGGCATGGTTCTTCATTGATAAAATCTTATTGTGAAGAAACAATTTCAAAGTTAATCGTATTTTTTGTAAGTTTATCAACAGGATTATTTTATTTTTTGATTATTATCCATAATAAGACCAACAACCGTCACAGAAACTTGCTAACATCCAGACTTTGTAACATATCAAGTGCTGACATCCATTTTGGTTCATATCTTTAAGGTACAATACTTCACTGTAACTTCCTGCTGAGTTTGAGTTATTTCAAACATCTTTAGTCACCTTAACATTCACTTTCCGTCAGCCTGAAACCCCCTCAGGTCTGTTTGTTTCTGCAGAAGACTAACATGTACCAGGAAACCAACTAAACCCTGAGCATTGTGGCTGAGCTGCCTATTCTCTTGTACAAAAATGATGACAAAACAGGAATACTGACCTTGAACACATCCTGAGGCATGCAAGCCACAGGAGAGCAAAACAATAACAGCTTTTTCTAAAAATACAAGGGTACAAAATGGAAGGTTTTCAACTTTCACAGAAAGCCAGTGATGTGAAAAAACAGCTGGCTCGTTTAAATCAATATTTGGTTTTTAAATTTAATATATTTGAACACAAGTACTCCCTGCAGTGGATCAGATAATAAATCTGTCGCCGTGACTCCTTTAAGGCTCCGTTCACACTGCAGTCTGAAGTGACCCAATTATGATTTTTGTTTTTGTCTTAATGCGACCTGTATCTGATCTTTTCATAACAATCTGAACAACAGAGATCGGTTTTTTCCCGAATGCAAACCAGGACACTTGGATATCCGATACGTATCCGATCTTTTCAAATGTGATCTGAAACTGAACGGTCAGGTGACCTGAACGTCATCGATACTCGACAAACGTCACTCTTCTGCGTCCTGATACGCGCTAGCGGGAAGAAAAACAACAACCACGGCGGACAGTAATGAGGATTACGTTGTTACTGTGAGGCCAATAACTTTAAAGTCGTAAAATATGCTCCATCGTTAGCATCCATGTTTACGTCCCCAAACACTGAGCTTTTCTTCTTCTTCCGGTTTTTGGGATGGTTATGTGCGCCCTCTACTGCGCATGCGGGACACTTTCAGGTTGTTCACACTGGAGATCAAATCCACCTCTGTAACAAATGAAGAGCCACTGCACTGAGCCCCATTTAAAACCTCCTGGTTTCTCCACCAAATATTGATTCCTGAACTCTTCCTGAGTTAAACATTATTATTGCTGTTTCCAAATTAATATTAACTTGTTTTCTTTGCATTATTTTAGGTTTGAAATCGCTGCATCTTTTTTTTATTATTATTATTTTGACCATTTCTCATTTTCTGCAAATAAATACAAGATTTTTGCTTGTAATTTCAGAGACATGTTGTCAGTAGTTCATAGGATAAAAGAACAATGTTCATTTTACTCAGACGTACACTTATGAAAAGTAAAATCAGAGAAACAGCATTTTAAATGGTCTCTTAATCTTTTCCAGAACTGTATTTGGAAGTGTGAGCGACCACGCAAAAATATATGATTTCACAAAAAATCGGATTTGGTTCACTTCAGGCTGCGGTGTCGTCACTACGGCTTCTCAATCACCTCCCAACACACCTCAAAGAGGCAAAGTGCACATCTCTGTGCGATCTTATCAAGCACCCTGTGGATGTGGGGCGCTATTTTGAAATCCAAGCGCTGGTGGTGGGATTTAGGACTTAGGAGCGTCTCCTGGACAAGACCCAAGGCGGCTGAGCGTCCAGACTGCTGGGTGGGCGGAGAGCGACCACCTTGACCCACACCCTGGGCCTGCTAACAGAGACGCAGCTGCCACCTTGGTTAAGTGCATTCCCCAAAGCCCAGGCCTAAATCCCTGCTTGACCCTGACTGATAAACTTTGCTATGGATAGACGACGGCAGACGTTTCACCTCTAAAACTAGCTGTATGGGTTTTACGGCACCAATGTGTTCTGGGATCTGAAGATTCAGATTGGATCTCTGTCAGATTTGGTAATGTAGGGAAATACAGCATGCTTGACAATCTTCAAGTATTAAGCTGAAATTTCCTGTAAATTGACAAAATTCTAAAATATTCTGTGTTAAATTTCTTCTATTAGTTGTAAAACTAAATAGAAGTATGCAATATGTATCTTTTATTAATATATATATATGCTAAAGCTAGTTAGCATGACCACTGATGATGGCAGATCAACGGTTTTCCTGTAATGTTAAGTTGTTTCTCCGCCATTAGCACATTTAACAGCGTGTTCATGAGATTGATTGACAGCACTAAGAACCGCCTCCTGCCTCTGATTGGTTGGTTTTGATTGGGACGGTACATTTCTTCAAACTGTATGGGGTCAAACTGCTGTTGGGGGCCACACAAACTCAGTCCAAGGGCCACAAATGGCCCCCGGGCCGCACTTTGGACATCCCTTAGGTAGAGTACCCAGAAATTGTACTCAAGTAAGACAATACTTCATAATAAAGTTACTACAACGCAGTAAAAGTAAATTTTTTGCAAAAAGTTACTCAAGTAAATGTAACTAGTTACTACTCTGAGGTTTCACACATGTATTTTTTTTAATTGGTACAAATACTTTAATTATTGATCTTTTTTTAGCTTTTGTGTTCTAAAAAAATTTAAAGTAAACAATTGACAGTATCTTTAAAGAAAACATGAAACATTAGTTTCTGCTGCTCATTTTTATGTTTTTAACTTTAAAAGCCCTTAAAATAATTTTAAAGTTACAATAATTTAGACTATTGAATAAATAGAAACTTTGAGGACAGACAAAAATATAGATATAGGGGTTTCTAGAGGCTCCAGGTTTGGCGTTGGACGTATCCCATGGATGTCTGCGCAGCATCGTCTGAGTGGAAGCACTAATTGGTTCTGACCGGTGTGGACCCGTATGGACAGGATTAGCACGTTACGGGCGCCACGGTTTCTCAGTGAGGCTGATAAGACTCATGGAAAAACCTCTTTGTAGGTGATGTTCACATGAGGCCCAGCAGAAGATGCACCATTAGAGGGAGGCAAAAAGAAATAGAAATTATTTTCTGTCTTAAATCTTCTTCATTTCCAGTTTTTCCGATGTTCCAGCAGATTCAAGTCGGAGAATTTGTCACCAAGCAGTAAAACCATAGTTGTTGTCCACAGCTTGTTCCATTGCTTTAGTATTACTGTACACTGTAAAACAGTTGAGCCGCATTTAGTTGTGTCTACTAGCTGAGTTTTAGATTTTGAACCTAAATGTGAGTTTGTGAAACATAAACTTACAGCAGTAAGTTGTGTTAACTTCTTATTAATTTTGTTAAACCTCCAAGAGTTGAATAAACTAGAGTTTTTAGGTTAGCACTTAAAAAAAGTCGAAGAATAGTTCCACAGAGTGGGAACTATTTCCCAGAATGCTTAGCGGCATGTTTTTATGTCCTGAGATGTGTTACATTGATGTGACTCTTGTGTTTTATTTTAAATACATTTTTATTTTAATGTTTGAGGAAAATGTTCTGTTCACACTAAATGTTTTTCCAGCAGAATTGAATAAGATTCATTATCAGATCAGAAATTTTGTTCATGCAATTTATTACAAAAATTTAAATTATTCATAAATAAAATAAGTATTTATTTTAACTTCACATTGTGAGTAAAATAATTGAGAAATGTGTCTTTTTAACTAGGTGAAGCCAGCTTTTTTTCTTGCATATTGTGAAATAATTATTTGGTTTAAATTGCAGCATTAAGTTAGAACTCACAATTCAAGTTTAATGAACTTTAAAGAAATTGTTTAGATAACTCGTCTCTTGTTGTTAAATCAACTTCATGAACTTTAATTTCTGAGTTAAAACCAAAACAATTTTCTTAACCTAAGTCACATTTTCAAGTTTCATTTTCAAGTTAAACCACCTTCAAATGTTTTACAGTGTAGGTAAAATAATAAAAACACATTTTCTAGGAAGTAAAATGATCATTGTATCTGGAAATATTACTGATTCCAGTAGGAGTAGTGATGAAGAACTGAAAGGAGAATCATAAGAATGATGTGTGGAGGAAAACCTAACGCTTCATCTTATCCTCCCAACATGGAGGCTTTTCAGCAAGAAAAGATAAAACAGTCGGAGTTGATAGGAAGAAAGACGCTGCACAACACAAGAGTTGACTTTTCAGATTTATTTAAAGAAATCAAAGTAATCAGACTTAAACATCACTTTTATGTTGGTCTATGAGGCAAAATACAAATACAATACAGCTCTGGAAAAATGAAGAAGCCACTTAAAATGCTCAGTTTCTCTGATTTTACTTTTTATAGGTTTATGTTTGATTAAAATGAACTTTGTTCTTTTATTCTATGAACTGCTGACAACATGTTTGAAATTCCAGGCAAAAATTTAGTTTTTATTAGCAGAAAATGAGAAACGGTCAAAATAACGAAAAAGATGCAGTGATTTCAGATCTCAAATGATGCAAAGACAACAAATTTATATTAATTTAGAAACAATGATACTAATGATTTAACTCAGGAAGAGTCAGGAATCAATATTTGGTGGAGAAACCAGGAGGTTTTCAATGGGTTCAGTGCAGTGGACTCTTAGCTTTTTACAGCGTTTACGTTTGAAACAAGAATTTAAATTCTTGTTGGCTTTTACATGACATATTTGGTCATGTAAAATAAATTTAATTTAAATTGGAATGTGATTTTATTTTATTTTATTATTATTATTTTGTATTTTTTTTCCTTAAACATCTTTTGTTTCAAAAGATATTTTATTTATTTTTATATCATTTTGTTTCTTTTTGCCAGTGTAATTTTTGGAGAAACTGACTCTAGGCCATTATTCCAGGAAGGAGATGATATGGAAAAGTTCAGAAAAGCTTATATTAGCTTTTCACAAAACAAGCAAACAAAAGAACAATCTTCATCAGAACCTTCAGAGTCGTTTCTGACAAATCCATGCCTGATTTGAGAATGGTGATTGTTCGTCTCCGCTCATGTATTTATAACTTCTTGTTGTTTCATCTGCCTTTCTTTCTGCTGCCGTTTCTTTGTGTTTCCTTCAGTGTGCCAGCAAATCAGAGGAGGCGACCTGCAGCACAATGCTTCAACTCAACGCTCCCTCCCGTCTTATCGTGCCCTGCAGCTTGCCCCGATTGGCTGATATAGATTGAGCGGAGAGACGCCGGTTCCTCCTTTGGGTCTGCACATTGTTTGGTGTTGGCCTTTATTTATTTCGATGTAAATCAGTTTGCGAAAGTGTTACGTCCTGTCCTTGTGCAGTGGGCGGCGGACTGGGCTGGTACCGACTGGTCGAATTGCTGGAGGAAGTCCACCCCATTGAGATTGGAGTTTCTGAAGATTGTTTTCCAGGCTGTTATTGATATGAGAGGATGACATCATGTAGCCTCACCCGTAAGGTTGGGATTGTGAGAAACAAAGTCCCACACCCAACTCTTATTCATTATTTAACACCGGAGAGACAAAAACTAAGTTCATGTTTCATCTAACGAGAGATTTTGATTTGAGAGGTCAGTGAGATGTCACAGAGGAGATTTAAATTTGTTAAATCACAGCAGCTTGTTAACTAATTCTATCAAGAAGACCTGAGTTTTAAGTTTTAAGATCCCTCAAATGTTAAGAAAAGGACCCAACATTTAAAACCACTGAACACGTTGTTTTCCTTATAGACTCATTCATCTGGCTGGTATTTCTGGCTCTGAATTGTTCGTCCTCTTTTGACGTTTATTAGTAAAATTTAATAAGTACATTTCTGTGAAAGCTATTCTTAACCCCTGGAGTTCCACAAGGCTCAATACTTGGCCCATTATTATTTTCCTTTTGATGCTTTCACATTTAAGCATTTATATTTGTATCACATTCAGTTCTACATCTATCTTCTTAATTCAAGTATTTTAATGTCCGGTAAAACAGAAAAAAGCCATTGGAAGAACCGATGACCTTTCACCTTTAACTTGTAAAAACATCTCATGATTTTGATTTTTTTCACTAAACTCAACTAACAGTTACATTTTCTGGCTCTAGATTGGGCAGGTGTTCCTCCTCTTTAAATGTTTCTTAGTAAAATTTAATAAGTACTTTTCTGTGAAAGCTATTTTTAACCCCTGGAGTTCCACAAGGCTCAATACGTAGCCCATTATTATTTTTGTTTTATATTTTTTAACTAACAGATGTTTTCAGTCTTTTAATAATAACTTTAAATATTTTTTATTCACATTGCATTAAGTTGTATGCACAGTTTGGTAAAAGTTGGAAGATTTGCAGTTTGATACTAAAATTCTTTTTATCAGAAATGATTGGAAGGACTTAACCTTTCACCTCCAGCTTCTCATATAAAATACTCATGAGAAATATATTTTTAAATATTGGACTTTGTTATCAAATACCTCATTGTTTGTGCTTTCTTTTTTTATATTTTGGGGATTTGACATGTTGTTTGTACCTGATGTGTCTCCTGTCTGGATATTATTAGCTATGCTAATAAAGACAACATGCTGTATATATAAGGTTTTATTAAAAATAATCAGATCTTCACAAGATTTGAAAACATTTTTAACGTAACCACCAAGTTACAAAAACGTATTTACTGAAAAAAATAAACAAGGCAGAGACGAAAAAGCTGTGTGATAACCAGGATCAAAGTACTTGTGTTTTAGAAACAAACAACAATACACACACACCTAAGAGTATTTTGAATAGACTAATTAATGAAGCTGTTGTGCTGTGGGAGGAAACTGGAGCACCAAGAGAAGTGGAAGCACAGGGAGAACATACAGACAGTAAGCAGAAAGACTCCTGGCTGGGATTCGAACTCACGACCTTCTTGTTGCAAGGCAGCAGTGCCTCCATACAGACATTTTATATACAAAGACAAAGAACATTTAGTGTAAATTGAATTATGTCTCTGCACAAAAAACAGGGATTTTTCAATTAATGTAGAAAATGAAGAAAACTTTTGGATGTGGAGTTTTACCCACAGATAAAAGTTAAAGGTGCTGTTGGAGAATATATATATATATTTTTTCTTAGAAATGCTGCTATCTACATTAAACATAAACATAACCCAACCACCAAACTGCTACAAACTGGATTAAATTATTCTGAATTATTCTGCTTAATTCACACATTTTGATCGATTTTTTAATTTATTTTCCTCTTCTTAATGACCATTAAAACTGATTAAATACCACAATATCAACAATAATCCAAGGACAATATAATTGACTTGATTTAATTAGATTAGTCGAATCAGAGCTCGTGTGTCCTTTCCCGTATTCCGTAGGCATTCCTTCACTGTCAGTGTGCGGAGACGGCTTCGGTAAACCCCCAAATCCTGCTCCCGCTGTACATTATGGAAGAGATTAATAACGTTGAAGTCGTTCCGTGCACAGAGTCCGAATACCTGAAGCCGTTCCGGGTGCTGTACAATCAGGTGAGTGGTCTGTTGTCTTGTTGGAGGGTGGAGGATGCTGGAGGCTAGCCCAACCCCCCATTCATTTAGCAGCTACAGCAAAGCTAACACCAGGAAGGCTAAAAAAAAACCCCGACCTTAAGCATCTCTGCTGATTCTCATTAAATTAAATTAAAAGGCAGGAAACATCCAACCTCTGTTGTTCAGTGTTGCTCTCGCGTTGATTCAGTTGTTTGACTTAAACTGGCGGCTGTTAAGCTAGCAGGCTAACTGCTAACGCTAGCCCACAGAGGGCAGTTTAATTTCCAGGCATCACGTTAACAGCAGCGCATGCTTCACATTAGTCGGTTGAATTAAGTGTTTTTGCAGTTCAACGCGACAGCAGATGCTGTTTTTAATGTTTAAATGTGGATTCTGAGGCAGGTGAGACTTGTTGATCTCAGGTGTGAAACTAACTCAGAGTTGCTTTTGAAAACTCAAATATTTTCCACGTTTTTTCACTTGATTATCATGTTTATTTTATTTTTTAATTAATCTTTTATTTGGAAAGGCAAGTTACAATTATTTTGTACAATCCAGCTTCCACCACATCGGAAGTATGAGAAGGAATAACATAAGCCAATCCAGGGTTTTTGTATTGTGACCAAACTATTATCATGTATTTGTTCACAGATCGCCTGCCTTTTGTTTTTACCCTCTTTATGTATTTAATAAAGCATCAGTGAAGTCTGTTGTGTTAGTTTAATGCCACTGGATTACAGTATAATAATGAATGCTCTCACTGACAGAAAGCCAAGTTCAAGTCTGTGTGTCCGTATGGTCTCAAACAAAGCGAGAAGTAGACAAACACAAACACAGGCTGCTGTCCAGGATAAATCTATTTTTAAGTCACAAATTAAATTAGCTAATTTTCTGCCTTTGAGCTCAGGGGGTTTCTCGTTTCTTTGTAGTTTAAAAATCTTGGTATTGAGTTGTGGACAAGAGTCCATACCAAGGTATATTAAGGCTTTAAAGGGTTAAGTTTTAAAATGTCCAAATAAATAAAGCATAGAATTTTTTTTCATTCCCTTCCTGTTGCTGCTTACTGCCAGTCAGCTGGCTGAAGGAATGCTAACCTTTTGCTTTGCATGCAAGAAGAGATAAATGAAGTAACACTAAAGTCGTTAGTAATGATGGCTAAGCTGAGCTCTGCTTATATTACCATCATAATTGCATAAAGTTTAACTTGTGGCTTTTAGAAATGTTCATGTGGAACATGCACCCAAAGTGAAACAGGATTATCGTTGCATTTGGTGTTTGGTTGGTTACACACATAAAAACCAAGTTGATTGGATCTGATTTGGAGGTGACCATCTGATAACCTAATTTATTTAATGTGTTCACCCAATCAACAAAAAATCTGCTGAGGAAAATCTTCCTCAAGTGTGTGGTCGAGGGCAGGGCCTCCACGCCACCAGGGGGCCCCAAAGAGCACCAAACTAGCATGATAGACAAATATAGATACATTTTAAATAACATTGAATATTGCAAACTCGGTGCTATTACACGTGGGAAAATAATTTATGTATTGTTTTGATAAAGAATAATGATTCATCTGTTCCTGTTAATGGCTGCTGGGGAAACATAAGATATTAAATTTAGTGTTATCAACTAATGTTAATTTCAAATAGTTCAAATGAAATGGCACACTTAAATATCACTCTGCATTTCAAAATCTAAATGACTTTTGTTTTTTTGTTTTTTTACTTTGTTACTCCTGCAAGATTAAAATCAATAGTCATAATTTAACTGGCATAATGCATGCTAATTACAAATAATGCTAATGATGGTAGGTGAGTAGCTTAGGAATGATAAATCATTTGGTGCTGACATGTTGGTTTGCCCCCCTCCCACTCTCAAAAAAAAGCTGCGTAGGCCCCAAAAAGGCTTGGACCGGCCCTGGTTGAGGTTCAGCCGACCACCAGTTGGTTGTTGTCAACCTTCGACAGAAAAAAGCACATCTAATTAAAGTTTTTACTTATCGTTTATATTTTTCTTCACGATGAAGCTACACAACCAATGTTAAAACTGGATTCTGCATCTTAGAGGTAAACGAGGTTGAACCTCTGTCAAATAAATGAACCCAAGATTATTAATTGGAATTACTAATGCACCTCTGAACTTTTTAGATTGCTAAAGGCTTCTTCACCCCATGTAAAATGGGTTAATGAAGCAGAACAAATGCAGGGTGTACTATAAGCCTGGCAGGCCACCAGGTTTCACCTACGCCACCACCAGGCTAAGCAATGTTTGTTTTATTTTTTATACACCAGGAACAGAGATAGCAAAGATCGGTTTAAGAGTCTCCTTCGTGAAATGGTTGGTTTCACAATGGCATTTCTTAAGACTTTACAGTTGTCATTTAGGTATTGTTAGTAATGTCTTCCATTAACACATAACTACCTTGTGATATTTTCAAATTTCCTGCCAACTTTAAATATTTTTTAACTCAAAAACAGCTGGATGACTAGTCCTGGCGCCCCAACCACCGGTCTTAGCAAGTTTTCTGAAATGAGCGGTGATTTAAAACCAATTTTGAGCCATTTGTGGCACCAACATCCAGTGTTTGTTTTATTTTTTATCTCAACCTTCATGGTTTTGGAAGGTATGATGATGTCATTGTGGGAAAAACCAAAAGTTCATTGGCCTGGATCTAAATGTCTCTGGTAGAGCTTTACCTTTCTCCAGTATTCATGGAGATGGAACAGGAGTATAAGATTTAGTTGGTACCCTTCAGCAGGGATGATTTAAGTCTTTTTGTGTCATTGATGCACAAAGTAAAGGGTTTTTGAGAAGATATTTTGTTTGATAAGCTAGCTTAGCCTGATTGAGTCTCACCTGTTAAAACAGGGGATATATACTGTAGGTTGAATATGATGAGAAGGCAGCAGTTGGATAACAGAGAGAAATGATGTTGGGCTCTCTTGTTCTTGCCAACGTTTCATCTTCATTGTGTTCCCATTAGAGCTCAGGAAGAGCCGTTCAGAGACAAACGCTTTTCTGTCTCCTTTACAGAGTGTGTCCTCCACAATCTTTTTATGCTCGTCGCCGGTACATCTGCAACTGAGCCACAGGTCACCGACCAAACCTGCTCCCGTTTGGTCGGTGACTCAACGCATTACCCACTTCCAAACTGTGGAAGTGGGTAATGCTTTGTGCGAGAGGCTCTCTGATTCATTGATTTCTAGAGGTGTTTTGTCTCATCTCCCTCTACAAAGCAGGTGATTGTCCCTCGTTGACTCCGGGAAACCCCTCTTATCCGTCTTACCCAGCACTGCCGCAGAATCACAAGTTGCTACTTAGAGCTGCATAATTGCCCTTAGTTTATTCATCATAATGATTTCAATGATTCATCTGGAGATGTTTATCTACGTTCAGGTTTTGCACAGAACTAAATTGGTATAATGTGTCTTTTTCAGAGAACGTGATCAATTTTTAACTAAAATGCTCAACAAAAGTAGATGTTTATGTGAGACAGATTTAGTTATAAAGCTATTCTGTGATAAATATGACATTGTATTAGGACCATTGCAGATAAAAAAAAACAAGACATTTTCACCAAAAACTCATAAGTTTTCTAAATAAAACAAGGACATTTCTAACATTGAGAGGAAAAAAAATTGCTAGAAAGAATTTTTGAGATTAATCTCAGAAATTTTCTGGGGAAAAACCTTAAAACATTTCTCAGTTTAAAAAGTTTAAAATTTGCTAGAAAACTTTTCAAACTAATCCCTGAAATTGTATAGAAAAAACAAGGACATTTCTGAGCTTGAAAAGTAAGAAAATTGTTAGAAAAAAACTCAAAAATGTTGAAACTAATCTCAACAATATTCTGGGAAATCTTGGAATTTTCGGAGTTTAAAAAGTTAAAATTTTTCAAAAAAAAGAAAAAGAGAAACGATGTGAAATTTTTAACTTAAATTTTCTAGAAAAACAAGGAAATATCTGATCTTGAGAAGTAAAAAATGCTGGAAAAAAATATTTCTGAGTTTGAAATGTCATAATTCTGCTAGAAAAAAAAATTGGATTGAAATTGACAAAGCTTTGACATTTGAAACTCAGAAATTTCCAATTTTTTTTAGAGAATTTCTGAGATTAATCGTAAAATTTCTAAGTTGTTTTTTTTCTTGCTAATTTTTGATTTTTAAAACTCAGAAATTACCTTGTTTGTTCTAGAATATCTCTTTTTGGCGGATACTTACTCCTCTTTTAAAAAAATTTTTTTCTAATCTATATACGACAGCATATCAGGGCCTTGAGACTGAAGCTAAAACATGAGGGGAGAAATTTAAAGTGCTGTTGCATTCGAGGTTTTTCTCTGCCACAGCTGCCATTTTACGGCGCTGTCAGCACATGTGTGGGTGAGTTTAAAAGAGACGGTAATTAAACTTTAAGTACCTAAAAGATCAAGCCTGTACATCCCTCCCTGCAGTAGCCGTTCTCACAGGTGCCTTCTATTTCAGAGGCCGTATTATTTCCGTGTAGCCTTCCTCCTCTCCCTCCGTCTCTCCCCACGGGCTAATCTGTGTCGTAATCCATGTTGGCCGCGGCTCTCGGTCTCCCCTGGGCTGTTCCCGCCCCTCCTCTCCCAGCAAGTGGCCCAAGTAATGAGGGAAACCCCCATCTGTGTGTTCTGCAAACCAGAGAAAGAAGAGAGGAAATGGGTTAGTTTCACCTCACACACTGCGTGGGAATAGACATGTAATCACATTTAAACCCACTGGTATATTTATTCTCAACAAACCTGAATATATCTAATTGATATTATTGGGATTAGTTAGACATTTCTAAATCCCATCAACTTCACGTCTTGAAATCTCACCATGCTGAGAAACAAAACTCCCATCTTTGTTCTGTGCATCAATGTTTGACACAAACAGCTAATTTAACTAAAACTGAAAAATGTAAGCAGGAATTATGATTATTTGAGTAACCAGAATGTTCTACTGATTTTATTTTGACGATTAATTGGATAAACAAATGGACACATTCTGCAGATTTTTAATTTAACCACTTAAAACTTTTTGTACAATATTAGAAATGCATTAAAATGCAAATAAGTAATTCAATTTCTTTTTAAAATGAAACATACTTCTAACATCGACATGCAAAAAGCTATTAAATTAACAACAATAGAGTGTAGGACTGATATGTTGGTTAGTTTTTGGATTAATTGCTCAATAATTGGTTTGCAAAAGGTACTTAGTAGAATATTTTATCTTTTATTATTTTACAGAATTTGAACCAGGTGAAGCTAAAACTACTTGATAACTTTTGGTTGGAACCTAATTACAGATGTTTCTTTTTTTATCTTAATTGCAAAATCTATATATGTGTTTTATATAGTTTTGGCTTAATTGCTGCTTGTGGATGTTCTTCCAGCAAATAGCATTTTTTTTAGTCTTTATACTCCACTTAACAATTAATCTTTTACCAAATTAATTGATGATTATTTCACTAATAAATTAATCATCATTAATGCGATTAATCGTTAAATCCCTACATTGATAGTCTAGATCTGTATTTTTTTGTTGTTTAAGAATAAAAATCACAGATATCAAGTTCCCATCTGTTACTTTTGTAAAAACCAATGTTATATGCAGTAAAATAACACTTAAAAATATAAGCTATGTTATTTTTATAGTGCAGTAAACACTATCAAGACTCTGGGTTTTTATAAAGATCAGATAAATATAATTTATTATAATGTTTTTTTTACTGTTTTCATTAATAGAAAGCCATTTTAATAAAAAAAAATATAAAGCTTCAATTTACTGCATACCAAAACAATTCACAGGATAAAACTTGGTAAAAATAAGTGTTTGGATTTAATTAATCAGTTTATTGGAAAACTGATTCTTTTAACTGTATAAACAAGGATTTGATCCATTCAAGTTTAATCTCTATTTCTGGTCATTTTTCATCACCTTTTCTTTCCTAATCAACTTGAGTTGATTTGGTTCCGACTGATTTGTGTTGGACTTTTTCCAGCTGCAGTCTGAGTCATAAAAATATATTTGAGACAATTAAGACCTTTTGCAACCCTGAAATCTGGAGCAAGTGCTTTTGCCACTTCTGTATCTCATATCTTGGCAGTTTTGATCAAGTTCTCATGATTTTTGTGTTAAAAATGTTGTAGTTTACAACTAAAAGCTGATTTCTGTTGAACAAAAAAGTGAAACTAGCTTGAGCATATTTGAATTAAGTAAATGCTGGAGAAGTAAATGACTTTTGAGTTTAAACTCCTTCTGTTGGTATCAATGTACCTCATGTTTTCACCTTTGAAATGCATGAAGGTTTTGGGTCAGAGCCATTTTGATGTTGGGTTTCTGAGGTTTGGCTTCTTGTCTTCTGGAGGATTTGGACCATCTTGTTGACATGACTGGATTTTTAGGAGCGTAATTCTGTAGTTCTGCTAAGACATCAGTCTTGGCATGATGTCCTTGGATTAATGGCTGGGACTGAGCATTCGCTGCTGTCTCTGCTTGTCCTGGGTCGTCTTCTTCATGTGATTTAGTCATTGTTGAAAGCTTTGAAGGCTGATTCCGTGCAGAAGTCGCTGAACCACAGCCTCACACCAAGTCGTGTGTTGCTCTGGTTCACTGCATCTGACTGAGCTTGTGGGAGGAGAGGAGGTGTAGCCTAAATATGAATCAAGGTCATATTTCCTTAGGCATTGAAAATGTAGGCTAACTTACCCTTTTTATGATGGCCTGCAATGTGGAAAGAGCAACATAGGCTAAATTAGTGTTGAATTTACAGGAGCTACAGGGTTATTATTGCATCACATATTTAAAGGTAAACTCTGTGGTTTATGCTAATTGCATTTTCAAATACAAAAGTAATTTTTTCTGTTTATTTTTTTAAATTTGAAAATAAATTCATGATGTTTTTTAATATTAAATATTAATGGTGTAGATGACAGATTGTTCAAACACCTTCAGTCTGTTGTTGAATGTGTTGAATGATATCCAAACATAGCAGCATCGTTACTTTAAATTGTATCGTTAAAAACCTCTGATGTAAGATTTATGTAGGTAAATTAAATATTTTACATTCAAGAATGTACTTCCTGTTAATACCTGCTGTGTAGCAGTATGGCTTGTTTTACATGGAGAAACAATAATATCTGCTAACGATGCTAATGATAGCTGCTAAGGTTGCTAATTATAGCTTCCAACAATGCTAATTATAGCTACTAATGATAGATGCTAATGATGATGCTAAAAATGCTAACAATAGTATTGTTAGCAACAATGCTAACAAGTTAGAACTGTTAGTAAGAATAGCTGCTAACAATGCTAACATTAGGATTAGTTTAGCGTCCAACATTTGCTAAACTAAAAGGCTGTTTCTCTGTTTTTTGTGACTCTTTTAATGAATTATTTCCTCTCTAGTTTAAAATCTGGATTACCTGGACTAATCAAAGTTAAACTGCAGAATGTTACGGTTTTTGGAATCTTTATTTTTTGTTTTTGAAAAGAAAAACAAATAATTTTGATGGCTTTTTGCCTTAAGACAAATTTAGAAATGGATAAGCATAATGATTTGAACATGTGGACTAGTAAAAGCCCATATTCTGAATGTCTAAGCAGATTATAATACCATAAACCCTAGTGTTACTAAGTTTAATGTGCTTTAATGGTATCAAAAAGTGGATACTGTCTAATTCTATTTTATAGACATTTAATTACATATAGTACTAATTGATGAGCTGCTTGAATTTGCAGATAAAGTGACAAGAATTGTAAATGGAAACAACTATAATATTTAGTTTTAAGGTCAGGCGCCATCTTAGAATAATAGAAATAAGTGTTTACTTTCAGCCTTGTGATATGATGATGATGTGACATTAAACTATTTAAAAAAATTACATAAGCTAATGTCACTGCATGGCAGGAAGAGATGCATCAAGTTTCAGTCATAAGGAATTTGTTTCTGCCAATTCCAGACATGAAAAGTTTCACTTTCCAAGGAATTTCTAATTTTATGCACAGAAAAATGAAATTAACCAAACTCTGAACATTAAGTCTTCCTTTTTCCACATCTATCCTGTTACTCATTGCAACAATAAAACAAGCAGAAGAGACCATGATGAGCTGAAATCACAAATCTTTTATTTTGCTTCATAAACTTCAATTCTGTTTTTTTTCCTTCTTTTTCACAGAACGGCACAAAGAAATCCTGGGACTTTATGCAGAGTCACGACAGGTAAAATCCAAGTTTCTCTTGTCAAATGCTCAACGTTCGCTTCGGTTTGCAAAGATGAAAATCAGTCAGCCATGTTTGGGCCTAAGATGGAGTCCCATTTAAATATTGTGCTGAAAACTTCACTGTTGATGGTTGTAAATCTATAAAACATGCTTGTTCTTTTAATTAAGAACAAACTAAAGAGCTTCACTTTAAACCAGGGGTGTTCAAACGTTTTATCAAAATAATAGTCAAAACTGCTTACAGGGTAAGAAAATGTATAAAAGCAAAATTAAATCAAGCAAATAATTTTTTTTTTATAGAAAAAGGCTGTTAATTATTCCAAATCCAAAATTTAAATAGAATTTTGCACGTTTTTTGCTCAAATTATTAAATTTATTTCCAGTTATTAAAACAGGATTTTGTTAATTTTCTTTAAAAACGTTTGCTATATTTAGCCAAGTTTATTACATTAGATAAAAGCTGAATTGGGTGCAGCAATGCTGGTTTTTCAGTAAAAGTCTCTGGATCAACTTGGTTCTTCTTATTATAAAAGCTTGGTTATAAACCCTTGGTTATAAACTCTCTGATCTGGAAATAAACATACCTGTTAGTTTAGATTAATTATAGAATGTTTTTCTACTACACAGTTTATTAAACAAAGCATTTTCAAATCCTGATTCTCTCTGAAATGCAAATTTAATAAATCTGGTATTTCTATTCGTTTATGGTGAACTGCTCCTTTAAGTCAGTGATGGTTGAATTAAAGATGGCTGTTTGCACCTGCTTTTTTGTGTTTTTACATAAAATAAAATGACAATAAAACTATAAACTGTAACAGAAATCTCACACTTGAGTGCCGAAGCCCCAGTTCCTCTCCTTAGTGATGCCCTGAGGTCACTCTCAGGTCATTTCTAGTCGCTTTCCTGCACTACTGACCCCAAACAGAGATTGTTGTTAAAGAAACGGCACCCTTGAGAGAAAGGCGGTAAACGTCGAACCTGTGTTTCTAACAAAAGATTTCCCCTGGCGACAGGTAGCTATTCACAAAGAGGAAATCCTGCCAGGTTGTTAACGAGTCGCCAAAAGAACCTGGGATTGTCTCTAGATTTTTGTTGAATTGAGTTGGGTTTATGTTCGCAGTGCTGGAATGTCTTTTTCAAAGGAAGAAGCATTTAAAAGATGCATATTGTAAGTTTTTGTAGGGCCAAAATCCCCAAACTGAAAGTATTCAGAGGCCAAAATTTTATGTTTTTTTTTTTTTGCTTCCATTAGAAATTATTTCTATTTTTTCCTAAATATTTCCAGTGATTTACCTTTTTGGGATTTTTAATTTCTATTTCTTAAGTCTGTATAAAATGTTTTTAGTGAGACTTTTCTTCAGCCAAAGTCTGTTTTGGTTAAAAACTTAATATAGAAAAATTATTTGTGTTGTACTTAAGAACATATAAACATTCAACAGAAAATCCCATCCTAAAAAAATTACAAACATGTTATTAAAGAAACGAGTGCCAAATTTGCGCTATTATTGAATTGCGGACCGGGCCCACACAAAATTAAACCAAGGACCACAAATGGCCCCCGAGCCACACTTTGGACACCCCAGTTTTAGATGTTTTAGTTCCCCTGCAATTAAATTACAACTTCTTTAAATTTCAACTTTACTCTCATTATTTTTCCGTAGCAACCATAACACAAGTCACACCTTTTTGTTTTTATCATAATGATTATTTCATGTAATTTTAAAAAAAATGGTGATGTTAGGTTATTATTTAAGGAGATGTTTATTATATCTACTGCTCCCTGCTTGTGTACTTTCATCATAAAAGCCCCATTTATGCAGATAAATGTTTCAAAAATAGTTTCCATTATAGAATTTAGCATCATTTAATACAATATGTGAAGCTTTAGGAGAAGTGAAGACATTGCAGGACAATATTATTTACTTGCAGTCCTTGTACTGACCTTTAGGTGACACAGGTGACATTTGAGTCCCTTCATTCCCTCGTGATGCAGGAAACATTGGAGATTTTTTAGCTCGCAAAATGAAACTCTTTGCAGGATAAATTAGATAAACTTGCAAATAGACATTTTTCTAAAACTCTCCAGGTCCTGGACTTGATTTCTATTTTTTTGGCCTAATAAGTAAAACAAACATGGACCCATGTTCTTATTGTGATATTGAAGAGATTCAGAAAAATGCATTTTTTTAATCAGAAAAGGTTTTTCTTGTTAAGTTGAACAAATTGTTTGCCGAGTTCATAAAAAGTTCAAGATCTGTGCTTTGTTTAGGCCAAATTAAGCATTAAATTGGCCTAAATCATGTTTAAGCTGAAGCAGAAAGTCTTTGGAAATGTTGGAGACAACATCAGAACCCAAAGTTAATCAATAATTAATTAAAGTTAAATTTTATAAGTCATGCGACTGCACCTCCCGTTTATAAAAGTCTAAATCTGAGCTACAAAGACTTTAAAGTGACTAGATGGTCCATCTGTCTGTCAGTCTCTATATTTGGCTAATCAATTAGATCAATGAGGAAATATTGATCTGAGAAATCCAATCGCAGTCAGGGGTAGAGCATCACCATGGCAACCATTGGTGTTGCCCTTCATTCAGTCAAGGAGAAACACTGAAACTGGGATCTGAGTGGTGCGGCAGGCTGCGGTTTGAACTAAAACGGGCCTGAAATTTCTGATCAGCTTCAGGAAAAAGCAACACAATGATGTCAATAAAACAAAATTAAAAAAAATACCCATAAAATGCACTGAAGTTTGTGTTTATAATGTAACAAACTGTAAAAGAAAAACAATAAAAATACATAAACATAAATATTTTTCCAAGATGTTGTGTTTTTGGAAGTTAGTTTAAATGTTTTTCTGGCCGCTTCCCATCAGCGAGCGACATCATATGAAGAGAAAAAAAAAAAACTAAAAATAAAACGTTGGTCAGAAGTGCAGTTTTCTCATGTTCTTCTGGGAAACCAGCAAAGTGGAAAAGGTTGTTTTTGTTTCTGCGCTTTCAGCGAAGTGGCAGAAAGGAAAGAAGTGATTGAGAAAGGAAGTGGAGCAGCAAGTAGCCGAGTTTCTGAAGCTTCTGCTGTGAAACAGTTTTAAAAAGGATCAAAAGCTTCGCAATTATCAGCAGAGACAAAGTTTACCTTTTCTATTTTGTAAAAACTGTCCAGGCCAAACCGGAATATTGTGTCTAATATCGTCAATTGTCTAACATTATTTACATTTATTTCTATTTCCTTCATGACTACTTTTATTTTCAGGTCTTCGTTTATTGAGATATTTGAAACACATGGAGATACACTGTTTCTTGTGCTCATATCTTGGTGCTCTTGAAATAAAACAAAACTAACTTAAAAGTAGATATTCAGCAAGAAAATTATTATTTAATTTCCCTTTGGGATTAATTAGTATTTTTGAAATTGAATTGAAGAAATAGGAGCTCGTTTTAATTCAATAATTCCATAATATGGACAAAAAAGTTTGAGTTCCACTGGCGCCGTCACCTAGCAACGCCAGCCGAGCCCAGCCCGTCACTTAGCAACGCCAGCCAAGCCCACCCCGTCACCTAGCAACCCAGTTCTAGTTCCACTGGCAGATTATTTCACTTAAAACACAGCAAAAATGTCTTAAGAAATTATGGACTTAAAAGAAGCTTTTATGTCTTGCTAAAAATGTACTTTTAAGTTAGTTTTGTCTTATTTTAAGTGAACTTAAAATATTTTCAGTAGAAACTAGATACAAATATTTGGTTAGATTTTGTGTTTTTTCAGTGAAGCGACAAACATGATGCAAACAAACCTGTAGGCAAACAGCTTTATAGTTCAGGTATTACCTGCTATACTTCATGTCTGTTTTGGGACTTTAAAACGCGTCTCTACATGTTTCAGTTGGTTTAGATAAAAATGCAGCTTTTCTCCTGACTGTTTCGGAGTGTTAGTCAGTCACAGCAATCCCCCACTCAATCTTTTGTTGTCTTATCCACGGCAGTGTCACAAACTGCAGACCATCTGTCCTGTAGATAAACATTTAACTGACATGATGAATATTTTTTTTATATTTTTTTGAGGCAAATGCGTTTTTCATCATCTGAAATTTAAAAATGCAAACAGAAGTTTATCATCGTCTCAGGAGTTGTTGTTAGAAACTTTTCACAGCAATCTCCTGGTTTCCCTTTGAGCATGGGAAAGACGGGGCAGGGTTTCCTGCCGCCTCAGACGCATCCGCTTTCCCAACGCCGACCCCAGGCTTCAAGTTTTCACCGACACACACACACACACACACACACTCACGCACAGATAGACAGACAGACACAGCAGTGACCCTTCGACGGTTCACGTTCACCCTCGCTCTAGTTTTATTTCCATATCCTGATCCTGGTTGCGACGAGTTGAAATCCCAGCGATGTGACCTGCTGATCTCCGGATCCCGATTCTTATTTTAGTATTGTTAGTCCGGCTGATGACATTTGTTTTAGTATGGCTTTTATTTTTAGGAGTTTAGAACAGGAAAACTCCAATATAGAGATACATTTGGAAACCTTTGTCATCTGATGTAGCTTAATGAAGACGTTTATAAAGTTTATTGTCTGAGCAGTGTTTTATGCAAATTGTTTTATTTTTAAATGCCCTTTAAATACCCGTTCTGGGATTAAATGTCACACTGGAAAACACTAAATCTTACTTTTTGGTTTATTTTCTAATGCAAATATATTGGTGCACTTGAAATCAGTCACAGCTAACTCATAAGAAGCTTTTCAGGAAGAATAATTTCTCTTATAACATGGGATTTTTTAAAATTATTATTATAAGTGAAATGATCTGCTACTGAAACTAGAAAATAAATTCAACAATATTAATAAATTATTGACCAAAAAGAAGTTATTACTTACTTGGACATCCCTGATGTTAAAATTTCAATTATAAAAGGAAGTTGTCATAGCTACAACTTGCTTTAAGAAAAGAAAGTAAGGTGTGATAAAATCAAGCCTGAAATCTGTAAGATTATCACTGCACGTTGGTTTGACCTGCAAGGCTAATAATTGTTATCCTGAAAAGAAAAAAACTCCTCAGTTTGACTTACAGCTGTAAAGATTTGAGCTTCCAATGTGGAAAAAGATGCAAACAAATAGATTCAACAAGAAAATACAAAATATCTGGGAAACATTTCTTTAAATAACATAAAAACTTTAAAACTGCAAAGAAAAACCTGAGAATGCTTTCACCAGAGCTGTTTTTGAAGGGATGTCTTTCATTTGTTATAAAATGCTTTTATAATAAATCCATGCTTCTGAAATGAAATATTAGCGTGTTTAACGGTGACTTTCTCTGTATTTTTTGCAGTGTATCTGTGCTGCTCTTCAACACCACCTCACACTGTTTTGTCCTCGTCAAGCAGTTCCGTCCAGGTACCTTTTATTTTTTGTCACTGATCTAAATTTGGACTTTTGAGCATCCGGTGTGCACTTTCAAAACAACAACACACACCTTGTTTAATCGGCTTCGTTATCAGAAATCACTGCAGCGGTTTAAATTCAAGGAAGTCTGGGCCGTGATATATCCACTTTTTATCTCGTTTAGATAAAAATAACCACAACCGGGAACACGGTTACATTTTAACTTTAAATATAGTACAATTTGATGAATTCTTATTCATCAATCTCAGCATTTCTCCTGTCGTCTCCCTCCTGCAGCTGTTTACATGTGTGAGTGGGAAAAGGCCAAGACGAAGACCTCTCAGGGCGCCGAAAAGACCGAAGAGGGCGACGCCTCCGAATCTCAAGAGGCCCAGTCGGCCTCGGCCGAGGAGAGCTCTCCTTCGTCCCAGTGGCCCCCGGCCTCGGCGGGGGTCACCTACGAGCTCTGCGCCGGCCTGGTGGACAAACCGGACCTGTCGCTGGAGGAGATCGCCCGGCAGGAAGTGCTGGAGGAGTGTGGCTACGATATACCAGCCTCCAAGCTGAAGAGGATTACTTCGTTCAGGTTAGCGCCGTTTTAGACGTTTCCTCAGAAATACGGGTTCGGTTTGGAATCACCTGCTGGTTCTCCTGAGCTCCTCCCGTAAATCTACTGGCCATCAAAAACGCGCTGCGTCAGAACGAAGGACGGTGACAAGCCTAACAAATGCAACCCAGAAGGTAGAGGCCGAATGAATAAAGTGGAAAACAATTCCCCTGTTCATGGTTCAGGAGCCGCTTCCTGGTGTAAGGAAAACCGTTTCATACCCAGTAAAAATAGATTTTCCATTCTTCTGTGCAGAAACAAGAAAGAATGGTAACAACAGCTGAATTAGACAAAGAGTTATAGACTTTAAATAACAGCTGGACTATTGTTCAGGAGCTGCAAGTGTCTCTGAATGTACAGGAAGATGTAAAAAAAAAAAACGATATTTAACCAATATATCAGCTATCATTAGAGCTGTTGTACATGATCATGTTAGATTTATTAATCGATTATCCAAACGATTAATAAAATATTTCTGTAGTTTCTATTTAAAGACGATCTATTATGCAAAATTTACATTTTTGTACATTTATTTGAGTTTTTACTGCTACTAAAAACAACCCAAGAACTTAAAAAAAAACAAAAAACAGCCTGTTTTGGCAATAAATTAATGTTTCTTGGCCGTTTCAAAAACCTTCAGAACGTCACAAATCAGCAGGCACTAGTGCCATTACCTAGCAACCCCAGTGAAGCCCAGTCGGTTACCTAGCAACCCCAGTGAAGCCCAGTCGGTTACCTAGCAACCCCAGTGAAGCCCAGTCGGTTACCTAGCAACCCAGGCTGAGCTCCAGCACGTATGATTTGGTGCAAAAAAGGTGATGAAAATGTTTTGTATCGCCCACTGGGCTGTCCTAACTTGTTCAAAGAGTCATAGGTCACCTTTAAGCTTGTAATAAAAAAAAACATGACAGAAAAAATGCCTTTAAATAAACAATTCAGTTCATTTTTTAGCTTAAAATTCAATATGTTTAAATAATGATTTTAATGTGCAAAAGGAGACGAGAAATGAAGCATTTTATTTTTAATACTTATTGATTTTTCTCGGTATAAGCAACTGTTTTAGTATTTGGAATAATTTTTTCCCTAATCTGAGGAAGTATAAAACAAGAGGAACAAGATAAAGTATTAAAGCTAGCTGCTTTTAGGGGAACCTCTGAAATGAAACCCAACTAATAACTGCTGGAGCTTCTTAAAATAATAAGCAGTGTGAGTGAGTTGGAGGGAAACATCAGGGGAAACCATTCATCACTGTCAACATGTTGGCTGCCCGCGCTGCCAGGATGTGAGCAGCCCCACATCCGACAGTAAAACCTGGACAGGCGTGACTGAACGCTAACGAAAATATGTTTTTGATTTGACTTGAAAACCTCCTGCAGCTCTATTGGTGTCGTCTGGGTCCATTGTTATGTGCGGGCGGCTTCCATTGTGTAGGATGGTGTCATCTTAACCCACATGAAGCCTATAAGGGTGATTTTTCTTTTCTTTTTATCTATTTGGCAAACATGCACAAAAACGCAACACAGCTCAGGAAATGGAAAACCCCAAACAATACTTAATGGGATTTTACTCTGCAGTTCCTTGGAAAAGTATTCATTGTTGTAATTTACTTAAATGGATTTGTTGTGATAACAATATTGTTGTTTTGAGAGCCTTTTCAAGCAATAGAAAGATCAACAAACTTTAATTTCTAATGCATATTTATCGTTTGAACTGGAAGACTTTTTATATTTCCAAAACAAAGAGCAAATAAAATGGATTCCGAAGTTTTTGTCGTCCAGTCTTTGGTAGAAAGAGAGAAAAACAATCACGCATATGGAAATTAAGATCATTTTAACTCATCATTAGATTTATTGCTTACTGCAACAAGCTTAATGATTAAGTTGAAAGAAAATTATGCATGTTTTTGTTTTTTTTTTCATAAAAATCTGAAAATTGGAGCATATCTTTGTACTCATCCTCCTTGGTTATGTTTACCAGCTCAAACATCATTTTTTAAATTTATTTTTAAATAAACAATGCTTTTAAAAAAAATTTAAATAGAAAAAAAAATGTTAAACAACATGATGCCGTTTTAAAATGGGGATGGCTGTTTTTTTAAAGCATTTTCCATATAAACAAGCAAAAAAGTTTAATTTTAGTCTCTTCACCTTCTTCTGCTTCTTGCTCATTTTTCTTTGCTAATTTAATTTCTTCTTTTGTTTTAGGTCCAAGAAAAAAAATATAGTTTTTTGCATAGAAAAAGTGAAGATGTTTTCCATATTTGTGAAAAATAATAAGAGGAAGAAAAAGTATTAGTTTCATTCTCTACTCACGTTATTGTTTTTCTGTTGTGAAAATTCTGTAGAAATATTATACCAGACCGAACATTTTTATGCATAAAAAAATAAGTAGAAAAGCATTAATTCACGTTAAGTTTCTGAGGAAATGTGGAAAAGTTCAAGGGTTTTTGCAAACTACTGATTTTCAAGTTTGTTTTGTCCTCCACAGAACAAACGTGGGTTTAATAGGTTCGAAGCAGACCATGTTTTACGCCGAGGTTTCCGACGACAACTGCGTGAGCGCCGGCGGAGGCGACCCGCGCGAGGGGGAACTCATCGAGGTCGTCAAAGTCCCGCTGCACGAGGCCATGACGTTTGCCTACGACGAACGTATACCCAAATCCCTGGGCCTCATTTTTAGTTTCATCTGGTTCCATAATAACATGTCTCCCAAGTACAAGATATCCACCAATGTGTAACTAAGGTTAGTTAGCCACTATTTCTATTATTTACTGCATATTAAAGTCAAACACACTGGCCCGGCACACCTCTGCTCCCTCACAGCTCATCATCCTGTGTTGCCTTTTCTGCTTATTGGTACACAAAGCAGGGTGGGCTCCTTGTTTTGTCCTCATCACTTCTTTTTTTAAATTATTTTTTATGTATTTTAGTAATTCTCCTATGAAAAACCAGTTTGGTGCTGGTGCACCTTCTCAAATACATTTTTTTATATGCTAATTATTTATTTCTCATGTGCCATCTCTTGTTAATGGCTTCATATCACTCTTCATATTTTCCTGCACAATTAAAGGAAGGCTCTGGCGCTCTTGGATGTTTTCTATTTTACATCATTGCAGCCATTTTTTAGGTATTTTAATTAGGCCTGTCACAATAACCAATTTTGCCAGACGATAAGTTATTGCGATAAACGATAATATTGTTTTTTGAGACCATTTTCAAGTAATATAATGGCAAATATCATTAAGCTTTAATTTTTAATGAACATTTAACACTAGAAATGGAAGGTATTTAAAATATTCAAAATAAATAAACTGAAATACTTAATAAAATTTATTTTAAAGTCTGTTCTTCAACAAATGGATTAATTGAGACCCACACACCAAACTTGAGACTTTGGTCGTCCAATTTTTGGTAGAGAGAGAGATCAATAAACCATGGAAATGGAAATGATTGAGCTCATTTTAATGGTTATTTAATTTATTGCTTATTGCAACAGGCCTAATTTAAACACCTTTGTAAGTTAGGCATGGGCTGGTTTGTTCGGAGCCCTTCAGAGGGTATGGGGAAACTTTTTTCTTTTGCGTTCCCTCGCACAAGGTTTTGCGTTCTCTTGCAATAATACTGATCAGTTCGTGCTACATAGTTGAATACTGTAAGCCTTTCTTACGGGGCCGCTGTACTTTCTGCTTAAAGTCATGTAAGGTTTTTCCATGAATGTTAATCTCTTTGTGAGATATCTGAAGTTTTATATTGTTTTCTTTAGTATAGAAATGGACCACATACCTATAAACAGAAACTTTATGTAAGTAGTAAAGAAATAAAAATACATCTAAACTATTTGGACTATTTCTGAGTTATTATCGCGGGGTAATCAGTCTCTATTGTGCTGGTACTCTGAATGGTTTAAAGGGCTGTTTTCATGTGCTGTTCCATCGCAACCTTACACAAACAGACAAACATGCAAAATCGAGTTTCAATCAGTTTTTTTTCCACCAAAGAGTTAATAATAATAAACACGTTTTCACTGAGGCTCTGTAAGAGTCATATGAATGAAATAAGTAATTATTGATATGACGGGAGCACGCGGCTTTGACACCTGGGTCGATTTGGACGTGGCGTCACCAAGTATGAATGGGAAGGTTACTGGCGTTCTGGCTTTGTGTGTATGAGGAAACAGGTGAGCGGGGTGGTCATAGTTTCTGTTGGCCGTGTTGTAGTGCCGTCGATCGTTGGCACTTGTGCATTGTAAGCATGATAATCAAAATGGGATCAATCGATAATTGTGACAGAACAAAGAAGTGGTCCACAGTTGATTTATACACGGACAGATGAGATTCCCCATGTTAACCCTCTGCCACCATTTGCTGCACATTTAGACTCTTTAAATATGTATATATTTGAAATGTTAATTGACATTCGTATTGCGGTAAGCATATTGTGAGGGAACGCAAAAGAAAAACATTTCCCCACGTCACTTGGAAGACTCCGTAGGTTTGAGATTCCCACCAGTTTTTTGTTATTTTCTCCAAAACTGAGAGCAAAAATGTATAAAAATTTTGAAAAACAGCGACCATTATTACAACTTCTCAAATAACATTGAGTATTACTGTGATGATGTTGATTTTGATTCATAAAACAAACAAACACAACATAACTGTCCATGTCTTACATGACTGGAAATATTTCCAAATTTATCTTTGTTGCATTTGAAGGTAAGTCAAGCTAACTGTCAGTGTTTTAACAACATGTAGGGGAGGGGAAGTGTTGCATTAGCTTAATCTCTGCTGAATAAATGGTGTAACCTTGGTATACAGTAACAATGACCGGCCCATGCCTACAGTAGAAGGCAGTTAAATGTCACAAACATCTCAATAATGCAAAGACTCACCATTTAGAAACACGTTCCCATTTATAAGTACCTAAAAAGCAACATTTTGACAATGAATTTAACCCACTTTTACCTGACATTCACCCTGAATCTGAACCGGACAGCAGATAATCACCCAGTTATGCAAAAACATTGAGGTGTTCAGGCAAGCCATATGTAATTCCTTCGATCCCCGTCCTTTAAGCAATAGCTGTTCTACTACCCTATGCTGAAAAAATCATTTATTAGCCTTGAAATTAGTGCCAGTCGAGATATAATCAACACTCGATCACACAGGGATATCACACCCAACTTTACTCTGAGGGAACTGAAGCACAATCATGCTAGAAAATTATGTACAGCAGAACTTTTTGAATAAACTAAAAGCTATATATGTGATGTATTTTTCTTTCCTTCTTTGCTGATGACACACAGTTGAGCTCTAATAAAATTAGGCTCATTAACACACTCAAATCCACTCTTAGCATCTTTGTTTTAAAAGTTACCTACCCTTGCAGATAATTAGTAAGAATGAATCATTTTTCTTTTTCATAGGAACTTTAGGAAGACATTAATTAGCATTTCCAAAAAGAACATTCTTTCTATACACAAGTTACAAGAAAAACCTCAAAAACTCATGAATACATGACTAATCTCTGAACATCAGCAAATTGCCAAATCTCAGGTCCAACTATTTCAACCTTACACTTTTAACAAATCTTTGAATGTGACGATGATCAGCATGTCATTATTTATAATCCTGAAACATCCCATTTCAGAATCACTTCCAGCTTGGGTATCCGAAGACATCCGAGTGTCCTCTGTATTTTCATTAAAGAAGGGCTGGTACTTCATTAATTATTTCATGTGTAAAAATAAATAATTCCCACACAGAAGTGTTAAAATAATATGCAAGATCTGAAACAACGGCCATAATGTTTGTGCAACACAGTGATGTTCGTGTAGAGCAGATGACGCGTCTCGAAACGAGGAAAAAAGCAAAATCAAGTAACTGATATGTTGTTAAATGCGGTGCCACAAGAATGCCTTGGGAGACATAAGGCTGTGTGAAGTGCAATGTTAAAAATACTTATTAGAAATCATTTATTTGGTGATTGTGTTTCTAGGAAGTTGCACACCAAAACAAGACATAACAACATTAGCTTAAGCCTAAAGTTGATTTTAATTCAACAATTGTAAGGTTGTTTTTTTGAATGTTTCTCTTTGGTTTCTTCATTGAGTTTCCAGTTTTTTAGCAACAGCTGATGCAGCACAAATTCCTCTTTATTTATATAAAAAGATAGCTTAATTAGAAAAGTAGACCACTAAACCCTACTTAAAAATAAAGTTTAGGCCCCATTTACACAGTATTAAGACCGCTTTGGCTTTTTACCGCTGCTTTCCTGGTCATCTTATCACTTTGCTACCAGCATTCGGATAATATCTGTACTACTATGTAATTTAACAGCGTGCATAACTTCCCATCGCATGTTATCGTTTACGTCTGGAAATTTGGCGCATGTGCACAACGCTGAACAGCGAAAAATTTATTCTTTTACATGCCATTGTTGGTGCGGTAGAACAAAATGAAACCTGGAGATGTAGATATTATTAATTTGGTGCAGTGCGCCACAGCAAAGGGGGGAAATAATGCAGAAAAACCATTGAACAACTCAAAACCACTTTTTTTTCTTGCTGTAGAAACCGACAACAGCGCCACCTTATGTTTCAGAATTGAACACCAAAAAACACTCAAACATTTCCCACAGAAAGAACACGACGTTGTGTCTGTTACAGTTTTATGTTTTTATTGTGATCTGTCAGAGTTGGTGTTTAGGTCACTTTTTTTTATTTTGTAACTGAGCCAAAACACACCGATATCCTACGTTGCATCTACATATTAAGATTGTTAAAGTCAAGCCAGTACAGCTGATCTACGTCCTTCTCCTTCGCTCATTTTTTCAGGATTAAAACTTTTTCTTAACATTATCTAGTTGTTGTAAGTGTTGATAATTAGTAGCAAAGCACTGCGTTCCTTTTTCTTTTATATATCAGGCGTACATTTAAGATTTAGCGCGTTATATTGACAACGTAACAGCTTAAACCAATGGTAGTCATCGTAATGTCCGACGTTTGTGCCGTTTTCTCTCGCCATTTATCGGCTCACCTGCATTTAATGCTTATGGCTCCTTAAGACGCATCTCATTCACTAATGTCAATTTGGTAGCAGAACTTATTTTATCATGCTGTGATAAACAGTTGTAGTACGCTGACAACATGCTAGCTAATGTTAAAACGGCACGATAAATGCGGGTAACCATGGAAACCAGTAAGTTTAAAGGCTGTCCGGCTCTTGCTGCAGTCAAGTTGCATGTGCGTCCACTGTGTTTACAAATAATCCCTCTATAAGTGGGAAGTTTCTGCACCTCCACCATCAGTTTCAGATCCAAAGAGGAGGAGCAAACACCGTCAGGATCATTAGCTTATCAGCATTGGTGCAGGTAGATTGATATTCTGGACAGAACAAAAGCGACACTGCCAATCAGGATTTCGTGCAATAACCTTAATTGTAAGCACACATCTAAGAGAGTGCAATCATTCAACCAAAATCTGTTTTCTTTCCCAATCATTCTGAGCGGATCGCACAATAACTCTGAATGCTGACTGTTATTTAGGAGCTGCGATCCGGTTATCGTACAATTGTGTTTATCAACCTCATAGACAGCTGCTTGCACTTTTTCTCATCCTCTTCGTATTGATGAGTAGAACTAATAGGTTTTACATTTTAATTGCAAGTAAACAACTCCTAACTCTTCTCGTCTCCCAGCAACCTACATGGGTAATTTGGAGGTGTGTGTTCTTCACCCTGGATAATGCCTTGTACACATATAGCCAGGTCTTCGTAAAAACAAATATCTCTGCCACGTACAACAGGATCAGTTTCAGAAAGGGTTTTCATCCACATGAACCCACACAAATATGTGACCCAGCGTTACTTTAAATATGCCAAACCTATAGGGGGCAGTGTAGGGTAAAGCTAAAACCTACATCAGCCAATCGGATAGCTTCAAAACAATTTCCTGTTAGGAATGGCGCCAGGTGGTTTGTGTGGACAGATAGATACTTTTAACTAGCGTATTAGAATATAAAGTTAATAAAACACAACACAATGTTGTTTGGGAGTCTTTCAAAGCAAGTATGTAGATATATTGGCACATTATATGGTGCAGACTGTAATGGCCATGAACATAAATCTCATGCAAGCACGAATACAGAGTTTTCTCAAATCTCCACCTTGGTCTGAGTTTTTATAAACTGTTTTTAGTGATATTAAACTGAGTTTTGTTTGGATGAAAGGCCAAAGCAAACAAAATGTATTCGTTTTTCCAGATGTCTGGCTACTTGCGGACAAGGCCTTCGATGTGAATGGAGCCTAAGTGGTTTTAGTTTTAGTTGGTCCACTCTCAAGTTGCAAGTCCACAGATAAGCTTTTCTGATTTGTAGGACCAGTGGACTACAAACTCATTGGTAGAAAGGGGGAAAACACATCAGATTTCAAAATGTCTTTGCATATTTATTTTTTTTTTTTCAGATTCTAGTCGGTTCAGCCTTATTAGCAGACAATGCAGTGCTTCTCCGCCCTGAAGTCTTACTTCTTTCACAATAACGATTATACTTTTGATCAGATTCTAACACCATTTAATGATTTATTTTCGTCCCAAACTGCGCAAATATATGGATTTACGTTTAAAGCCGTACATTGAGTTGCTGAGCTTCCATCAGGATATTTTGCATTAACTTTCTTAGTTGATGACTTGTTTGTTCATATTCTCTAAAACAGGATTTTGAAAATAACTTTTAAGATTAAAACTCTTAAGCCAGATCACCTACATGTTGTAGAAACGTCACAATCAGAAACATGACCTGTTCAAAGATGTCACAATCGTAAGGCAGCTGTGAATTTTACTTCACTTTACATTATAACCAGCAACAATATTTATCTCACCTAAAATTTACTTATTTTAAAAATTATGCAGCGTATTAAAATAAATAAAGCCATAAACCATTAGAAGAAAAATATTTTAATAGTATTCACCTCAAAGTTCAAGTTTACTTCTGGTTTAACGTTGAGAAAAATATAAAAGCCATTTAAACTTGAAGGCCAGTCTGAAACTAAATGTGCCTATCAAATGTGGACAAAGTTGACATTATTTTTTTTAAGGATGTGTTTTTAATGCTGTGAGGGCTAAACACCAGGTAAAGTCAGTAGAAAAAGATAGTTCAAAATAACTTTTAAACATTAATAGAAAATCCTATAAGCACAATTCACAGAAATGTGGATTTGCTTGCATTTTGTGAACTTTCTTTCCCGAAAAGAACAGCCAAAAGACGAATTTGTGCTTCTTAAAAAAAACTGTATATGTTCATATTATAAATGAATATACAGCAATTAATGACCAGAACTCAAGTTGATTTAAAGCTGCATTCGGATTAAAAAAATAATCCAATCATCAAAGGACAAAGCATCTGCAAAGTGTGAAGGTTATGTAACTGAGAGTCAATTGTTGGCAAGAATGAGATTACAAAAACCGCGTTTGAGCATTTCAGGTTCGCCTGGTTGAGCCTGATTCATGAAGAAGGCAGTTATGCATCTGAGCGAAATGTTTGGCTACATTTCAGGATTATAGTTTTGCAGAACCAGTGGAAACGAAAGCTATTTAAAAAAAAATGTCGAGTTGTAAAAATGATAAATGCAAAAGAAATGTAAAGCACATTTTTCCTTTCAAATAAATCAAAACCAGTGCATCGTCAGTTTGTGAAATATTCACAAAACTGGTCTAACTGAAAACTTTTCTGGGGTTTTTTGCACTTCCGTCTTTGCTGGAACACTTTATCAGATGTAAACTTACTACCTAAAATTAAGGAGTGTTTTTCACAGTTTCTTGTACAGCATAATGGATCTGAGCAGCAGTCTGGTCAAAATCAGCCCGTTGTTCTACGCTTTGCTTCGCTTGGAATCCAGCATAACGATGCAGAAAAGCAATGGCAAAGGCTAGGACTGAGATTGTTTTAGACTAAAGAAACTTACATCAAAATGTCTGAATTTGCACAGAAATGTAACAATAAAACACTATATAACCTATTTAGGCAATTTATCAATAAAAAATGTGATTTGGGGGTTAAAAGTGTAAAACAAAATTCCAGTTTTTGTCAAAAATTCACAAAATCTGTCCAACTTTTGGGGGGTATTTATTATTTCTTTTTATTTATTTATATATGTACTATTTTCCCTGCTGGTACATTTTACTGGATGTAAACTAATCATGTAAAATTTGGAAATGGTTGTAAATGTTCAACGTTTTTAGTGCAGCATAATATCAGTCTGGTAAAAAATAATAAATTACGCTTTGGTTCGTGAAGGAAGAATGGAAGAGCAAAGGAAAGCAATGGCCAGATTACAACTGACATGGTTATAGGCAAAATAACACAAAACTTAACAAATTTACACGAAAATGTCAAAATTTGCAACAAAATATAAAGATACATCTTTAAATAACCAATGTAGGCAGTTTATAAGTAAAATAAGCAGTTGATTTGGGGATTAGTTAGTAAATCTTAAAACATAATAAATATTTAAGAAAATGTAAACCATTTGCTGATTTTCAAAGAAAATTTTGTCAGCTGTCAAAATCACAACATTGGTCTAAAATGGGCAACTTTTCAGGGGTAATTCTTATTTACTTTTTTCCTTTGCTGGTTCGGTTTACCAGATGTAAACTAATCACAGAAATTTGGGAATGCTTGTAAATTTGCCCGGTTTTTGTGCAGCATAAAGAACAGAGTTGACTCATTTTGCAAGAAAACAAATAAACCTACTTCCTAAGACATCTATCACCTGTAGACGCCTAAGTTTCCTACTTAATTATGGCATTAAATGCACTTTGGACAGCTTAGAGTGAGGCAAGCCATATTTACGCTACTGAAATATACAGTATTTAATACTAAATAAATCATGTACGAGCTGGATTTTAGCCGCTTTCCCTGCGTTTCTACCTCCATCTCTCAGGCCCACAACAAAAGTTTTCCTTTTTTGGTTTTTAAGGCATTCTTTTGCATCTTAATGCTCCACCACATGTATAACAAGTTAATGGTTCTCAGTGGTCACAAAATAAAATCATCAATACAAGAATTTTATAAATGTACATGCTCTGTTTGCTTCTTTATCTGTGATGCGTTTTAGTTTACTTTTGTTAAGGATTTGTGCGTTTTCTTCACAACTTCTTACTGTGTTTCTGATGTTTTGAGGTGGAAAAATGTTAAAGGTGCTATGTGTAGTATCCTCTAAGAGAATATGTGTTGGTCTTAAATAAAACCACTGTTCAGGCCTGAGCAGTGATTAATTACCTCTGGTCACTAGACACAACAATGGTTCTGGCTTTGCTGAGAAATCCTGAAAAATGCACTTTGATTGTTGGACAAAGTGTGCAAAGTTGGTCACGTTTGCCTCTTTTCTTGCTGTCTGGAAGACAAATTTCCAGAAAACGACTCTAAAGCGGCTCATTGTGACTTTATGTTGTAGCACTTGTTAATCTGTTTGGTAAAACAATGTCCAGCGACAAATCCTACACACAATACCTTTAAGTGAAAGACCTGTTTGGATTTTTTCTTATTGTAAACATGAGTCAAATGTAATTTTTTTTTTCTCATTTTTCTGGTGTCCAACTGAATTTGTGTTTTTAAAAAAAACATTTTCATAAAAAAGTTATAAATACAAAACATTGCTGATTTATTAATTTCTGTAATTTTATGCTTTGTTGAAAGTGTATACACATTGTGGGCGGTGTTTCTGGTAATGCTTATGTTTTGTTAATTTATTACCTAAATGTTGAAATATTTACATTTCAAATAAAAAAAACAAAATAAAATAAAAAACTTGGTACAAACATACAGTGATAATTTAAACATTGCATGTGCACTAACTGTGTTGAAATAAACTGCATAAGTTCAAATAAAATGTGTTTGATGCCCAAAATGTCCGTGTGCCCTGTCATTATTTATAATTTACGGAAAATCTATATATTGTTTCAAACACTGAATATTCGGTTTTACTTAAAGAAAGAACTCGGCCCGATTATTTTACGTTTAGCTGTGTTTGTCATGGACTAAAGTTAACTATGTGTTAGAGGTGGGCGATTTGGACTTAAACTTTTATCACGATATTTTGTGGTATTATCGTGATAACGATAAAAATGACAATAAGAACTATTTATTACTTACATTTTACGTAACTGTATGGCACAGCAATCATAGCCCCACAAACACAAATACTGCTATTGACAAATACTCCTGTTAGTTATACATTAATGTGATTTTTATCACTAAGCTGACCACACTAACTGCATTTATCGATATTTATTGATACTCTCATTGAATAAACTGTGGGAAAAAAATAGTACAACTAACAATATGGACGGATTTGTTGTTTTTTAAAACTAGGAATTATCGTGGCAATGACAAATCAGAATTCTTATCGAGATAAATGATAAACGATAAATGCCTATTTTACATACAAAAAAATCTGTCTCTAGCCACTTAAACCTAATATTAAAATGTAGCTTAAATGACAAACAAAAGACCTGAATTTTTCTTTCTTCAATGTCCAAATTGGACAACATTTTAAGACTTGTGTATTATTCAATAGTAAATATTTCTTTTTCAGTAGCTAAATATAAAAGTGGTAAAAATTACCATTAAGTGACATTAAATACAACAATTTTAACCAATAAACTCCCTTCTTATAACTCATTTTAATGAATTATTATACAGCTGGAAAAGATTTGTAGCTCTAAATGTGAATCAAAGAGATAAACATCTAAGAGAACAAGATAGTTAGTTTTCTGTGGTTAAGATCTTTAACACATCACTGCTTTGACTTACATCTTTCAGCGGTTTCTCTGTTGATACTGAACGTGCCTTAAAGAAACAACCTGATCAGATAAAAGCAAGATGTGTATCTCAATCGCTCACAGAATCCCACCGCGAAGATAAGGCAGTGCAAGTGTAAGTGCTGCTAAACCAGATCTTGATATTCATCTTGATAAGTTTCCCAGAATTGAAAGTGGGATTCACTCATATGGCCAGAGGGGTGAGGAAGAACGTTATCATCATTGTAGCAACCACAAGAAAAGACTATTATGTTCTGGGAACATGATCAGAAAAAAGGGACAGTTTATTTATAAGTTCAACATGAATGAAATGTTTTCAACTTAGTACAGTTAGCATATAGCATTAGCTTCAGGCCGGGGAACCACATTGCACAATGTTTGTTACTCACTTTTTTAAATACTTTTAAGTAATATAAATATATACAGATATATTCTTAGCAAAAATTGTGCCTCATATCTTCTGATTTTAGTCAGCCAGTTGTTTTTAGTTGTTTTTGCAGCAGTGAGCTCCAAGGCTCCGGTCGTTTTCTTGACAGAAATTTGGCTATTTTGTGCTTAAGGAGCAGCCTGTTAAATTAGCCCGGCAGCCACTCAGAAGGTTAGATTTTATTATTTAAAACAAATTAAAATACAATTCAATTCAAAATTCAGAAATCCTTTATTAATCTCAAAGGAAAATTAATATGTAATTAAAAATGTATGAAATACACTGGTCGGGCAAAAAACAGTCATCTGTTATACGTTTCGCTTCGTACAACTCGGTTTTTGAGGATTCCTTCTTGGAGGTGTGGACTCTGTTTAAGTTTGACATTTTTCCCAAATGCTAACGTTTAGCCGTGACGTATGTAATGCGGAAGTTGGACATTACGACACTTACCGTAAAACTGCCTGCGCTGTAACCAACCGGCCTCCGCCGCGAAGAGAGACGCGTCGAGTCAAACAAGATGGCTGTTAGAAACGTGACCGTCACGGACTCGAACGGTTTCGTTGTTACGAAGAACTACAGGCGGACTACAATTCTAAAACAGCGCAGAAAAATGACGTCATCGTTCACTTCTATTCGCTGATTGGAGGAAGTCTGAATGTTTAAATGTAACTGGACTTTGCGGAAGTATTGATTCCCTTCAAACTTTTTTTTTAAACAAACGAAGATCTACAAAATGTTGAGTGTTTACTTGAGTCATTTCTTTATATAATTGATATATATATATATATATATATATAACAGCTTTTTGACGTTTGTTTCTTCCAGCCGTTAGATGGACCAACACATCTTGGTAGGTTTGCAGTTGTGCCATTTTATTTTAATTTCCAGATAACAGATTGAACTTGCGATATTAATTAGATTGTGATGCATTATAATTATATATTTTTTGCTGCCTTTATGATGCTTTTTGTTCTCTAACTGACGTATGAGTGATTAATTTTATAGCACACTTTTAATTTGTAACTTTTAAAAACAAATTTGCATTTTGTTGCTTTGGTCTCCCACATAAAATCTCAAGTAAATACTGTAAAATGTGTTATTTTAACTTGACAAAATGAGGGAAAGTACTCTTGCAAGGCACAGCACCCTCGGAGGGTTAGACAGCTACACAAACATTGCTTTGTGGTTTTAACTTTTAATTAACTAAACTGATGAGAAAAGTCTTTGTTGATCTTTCTTCCTCATAACTCTGGCACAAAACACAAGCCAAAATCTGGGCCAAATCCTAACTGATGGTGGCGCTTCCTCGTCTCACTGGAGCTTTAATTCAACCAAAATGTGTCTATTTTTGCTCATTCACTCATTTTTAGAAAACTAAGCTGAAGTTGTTAGTGCAGCTTAGACTTTTGAAGGGATAAATCTCATTATCTCTTGTTTTGTCCAGTCCTTTTACAGTGTGAAGATTCTTTTTCGATGTTTTGTTTTGTTTTTAACTGAAGATGTTTTCTTAGCCGCCCTACTTGTTCAACGGCCGTTGTCTGAAAAACTCTAACCTCCCTGTTCATGCAGATTTGCCTCCACCAACTTGCAGAGCAAGATCTGCACCTGTGGAAACACAATGGTGAACATTTTATCTTCAATCCTTCTCATTGGAATTGAAAACTGTACAGAAAATTGCTGTACAGTATTTTTGACATTGCACTATGCTTCAATCTGTAGATGCATTTATGTTTTGTAGTTTCTTGTACAAAAATCTAAAACATAATGTGGAAAAATCTTGAATAATGCATGTAAACACCCAGTTGTATCAACTTATCCTTTTCTCCCAGTATAAAAAAAGATTTTCTTTTAAAATTTACCACCTCTATACCGTCCCAACACCCTGACAGTGACAAGGTCATGCATAAGCTTTCTTCTACTTCTAAACTTGTTTTGCTGGTCATGCTACACTTGACGAAACACGACAAGATGGCAGGTTTTTTTAATTTTGTGTTCACGTGAAGCTTTTCAGCTCATCATCACTGACCGAGTCAATAAGACAAGAAGAGTAACAAGAACAACAGGTTCGGGGAAAAGCTGGAGTGTGTTATTTATTTTTTTTTTACTTAAAAAAGAAACAGAGAATTAAAATGTCTAACAGGGCTTTAAAGGAAAGATGTTGAAATTCAGACCAATTATTTACTGCAGTTGGCATAAAAAAGAAGTTAAAACTTAATTTTATCTTCAATATTACGTTTTATTTTTTAGCTATTTTATTTTTGTGCACATGAGAAGATAATTACTATTAAGGCTTTCTCTACATGTAAGACTTAGTGCAAACCTTTGCAAAATAAGATGTTTTTTGTCGTTCTGGTCTAGAAATAAAATACTTTCATAAGATAAGGTTATTCTCGAACGGCAGCGTATGGGGTCATCCATGACTGCTAGAAATTTTGATCTCAGAAATCCTCCAGAAAAATCTTGAGATTATTTTCAGAATTTTTCAAGAAAAAACTCAGAAATTTCTGTGTCTAAAAATTTGAAAATAAAAACAAAAAATTTGAGATTAATTTCAGAAATTTTCAAGAGAAAACCTGGAAAAAGTTGAACATTTGCGAATAAAAACAAAAATTTTTTTTTAATCAATTTCAGAAATTGTCAAGTAAAAACTTGGAAAATTTTTCAATTTAAAAAGTTTAAAATTTACTAGAAAAGAACTCAAAAATTTCTAGATTGATCTCAGAAATGTGGGAGAAAAATAATAAACAATTCTTGACTTTTGGAAATTTTCTGAGGTTCAAAAGTTGAAAACATTTTGACTTTTCAAACTCAGAAATGTCCGTGTTTTGTTTCTGGAAATTTTCCTTTTTCTAGCAAAAGTTTGACTTTTCAAACTCAAAAAATGAAGATTTACAAAATAAAAAATTGGAGATGTTTTAGATGTTTTGGCGAATACGTCCTCCTCCTTTTCTTGTTTCCACACGGCCCTTTAACCCGCCGTCGTGTGAATGAGTGAAAACTGTCTCTTTGGATCGTTCACCTCAGGGCTTCGTCTGTCTGATGACCGGCAGCCGCCGCCGCCGCGCTCCACTCTGCTGCTAGCTGCTAACTTCCTGCTGCAGGGCAGCTGGTGGCCAATGAGCTGAAACTAATACGCTCCGTGAAGCTGAATGAAACTGCAGCCTGCCTTTCATACAACACATCTGATCCAACATGAAGATATTTATCGCAGCAGATTTAAGGTGAACATTTCAGAGAGAAAGCAAACAACAGAAAGAAGCTTGATTTTCAAAGCAGAACCAATCATTTACTCTGTTACATCCCTAATGAGGCTCGTCCTTGAAGGGATCAACAGTTTGCGTCGTTCCTATGTGGGCGGCGGACATGGGCGGACGGGTCTTTCCTTAAATTGCCTCTCCGCTGCTTTCATGTTGTAACTGGACACATGGGATGGCCGAGTCCCCCAGAGACCATCTGGATGTGTCTCTGCAGCAGATGGATTACCAGGCCTCTCTTTCTGAATGCCCTCCATTCACAGGTGGGGCCTAAAACCTGCTGCCCCTTTGATGCTCAAGTCAAGATCCAATAACTACCTTTGCAGCGAGAAGCACAAAGCCTGGACGATTCCAGTGGCCACACGCCATCTGTATGCAAATCAGATCCTAAACTCAAGGCAAGGAGCTGTGCTTTTTAATCTGTGATGTCTTTATCAACATATTATCTTCATATGTGGTTTATGTGTTGTTATACATGGCAACTAGTTCACCTTCCTAAAAGTTTGGCCTGTCTTTTATTTGCCAAAAGGGATTTTTTAAAAAGTCAAATCAGGTTTATTTGTGTATCACATTTTTATGAAGACATACAAACATCAGAAATACACCAAACAGTCAACAACTGTGAAAACCAGTGACAGACATTGCATTTTGTCGTTAAAATCATCAATACACGTTAAATATGTTGAGCAATTTTACATTGTTTTGGTTCAAGACCAACTCTAAACAGGTGTAGTTTTTATCCTCGATTTAAAGAAAGTCAGTGTTTCAGCTGTTTTGCTGCTTTTCTGGACGTTTGTTCAAGATTGGTGGTGCATAGATTCAAAAAGAATTGAAAGATTCAATATGAAATCTGTCAGATTTATGAAATGAAAGTCAGATTAAATTCTCTTTAATCTAAGAATTCAGACTTTTTTCCCAGAATTTTCCTCAGAATTCTGAAATTTCTAACTTTAATCTCAAAACATTCAGCCAGAATCTGACAAAGATTCTTATTGAATCTTTATTTTCTTCTCATGTTGTTTACATGCATATTTTCTTTGCTTGAACAAAGTAAAAGACTCAGGAGAACTTGTGATTTTTAACAGATTTCTTCTGTGTTTTGATCATTCTGGTTCCTCAAAGCTTCAAAAAAATCTGAAGATTTAATTTGATCTTTTTAACGAAAAGAAGAAATGATAAAAGAGTTTTCAGAGAGCTTGTCGTTTTTTCTTTGCTGGCTGCCAGGCTAAGGGTTCCCAAACGTGAACAGGAAAATCAAGACCATCAGTTTAAAATGTCAACGACTCGTCCCACCGGTTCACACCTCAACTCTGCTTTATTTCTGTCCTTTATTATGATTAATTGTGTGTGTGGTTATAGGATGAGATTCAGGTTTATTCATTTCCAGTCAGTTTGTAAACGTCTTTCAGTTTTCTCTTTCAGTGGCTTGAACTGGGCGAAGTCTGAGCCGCCTGCATGTGACGAGACAAAAACACGCGCTGTGTTTCCAGTGGAGCAGAACATGAGGGTGAAACAGAGGTACGCCTCAGCGTTTGTGTTGACTTCACGTCTCACATGGCGGAAACATCTCACATCCTGATCTGGATTCTAACTTACGCTTCCCAAATGCACAACATGCTGAGTTTTACAGACGAAACATTGAGTTTCAGCATCAATAAGTTGATTCCCAGAGATGTTAACTGAATATGAGGCATCAATGGAAGGATGATGCATCTCTTCAAATTTTAATTATAGTAATTTAATTGTACATTATCCTGTGAGTGTTTTCTGTAAACTCCTGTTATCATCAGGATTCTAGTCCTTATGTTTAAGCCTGTTAACTCTCATGAAATAGTATTTCAATAAAACCTCAAACTCTGCTGGTGGTCACAACCGCTTTTCTGCAGAAGAGGATTAAGATCACTGGGGGAAAAAATGACTTTAATTCTGAATTTTTTTCTCAGAATTTTGTCTTTTTCCCCTCAGAATTTGTAAATTTAATGTTAAAAATCTGACTTTTTTTCAGAATTCTGATTTTAATCTCAAAATTCTGACTTTGATTTCCAAATTCTGACTTTGTTCTCGTAATTCTCACTTTAATCTCAGAATTCTGACTTTAATCTCTGAAATCAGAATTTAATTTCAGAATTCTGACTTTTTTCCTCAAAATTTCTAAATTTAATCTAAAAAATCTGACTTTAATCTCAGAATTCTGACTTTAATCTCAGAAATCAGAATTTAATCTCAGAATTCTGACCTTTTCCTCAAAATTTCTAAATTTAGTCTAAAAATTCTGCCTTTAATCTCAGTCTGAAGTCAGAGTGAAAGTCATCTTCTTCGGCCCTAACCCTCTCCTGTACATTTCTTTCTAGCTGATTTTGAGTAGATTAGAGATTAGTTAAATCATCAGTTGTGATAATTTGACCATGAAACGTCAACAAGGTGAAAACAAATGGATGATGGTTTGTTGGAAACATCCGTAGTGATATGCCATCATTTAAAGTCCAATAGTGGGTCGGAATGACCGACACTCTTTATTTCAGATCCAAACATTTCATATACATTTAAATGTAATTCATTACCAATCGGTCTTTAGTATATCACATCTCAGTTGTCATGGCGATTTTATTATGTGCAAATCTAACACATGATGATCCAGATTGTAAACGGCTGAAGTGTGATAATGGAAAATATATAAAATGAAAAACAACAACAGTAATGTGGGTTAACAGTAATCATCACTGTAATTTAATGGCTTCCTCGCGTCATGTCCTAATTAGATCTGCTGCATGAAAACTCTTCTTCTGCATTCACTTTCTCCACAACACGCTGAAACGTTGCGACTGGCCAACAACCTTTGCACTGACAGGGTTGTTTATCCGTAACCGTGCCGGAAAAGCTGCATTCCTCAGCTGTCAGGTACGGTGCACACCTTAGCTTTTTATCTCCAAGCTTTAAACCGTTTCTTTGAACTTAGACAAACAATTGTTGCTACAATACAGTTTTTTCTTTTCCAAGGACAGAGAGGTGGATAAAGCAAGAATAACTTATGTTTTTTAGTTAAACAAGTTCAACTAAACATTGTACTATATATGAAAAGAGAGATGTATCTTCTATCATGAATATAGATTAGCAAAAAAAACTACAAATTACAGTGAAGTACTGCCATCGTTTCCCCATTAAGCCTCCCAGGAATAATGTGAATACCTGCAAATAAACCAATGGAAATTCAACATAACAATTCAGCAGTACTAAATATAAGTTATCTTTAACACTGTGAGAGGCGTAGAGCTGGCATTCAACCAACAACCTACTGTAGATTATAATATCTGATAAAATATTTTCAGCAGGTTAAATCAGGTTACATGATAAGTATTTTAAAGTTATTACCCCCACCGTTGTGTTACGTAAATTTATCTAAAAAATCCAATAAAGCTTGAGATGAAGATAGGAGAAATCAAAACATGAAAGTTGATTTGGACTCAGTTATCCAGCTCAGAGGGTTTTGGGTTGGTTTTTTTGCACTATTTTCATTCATGTTCTCATTCTTAACTGTTTTACTTGGGTTTCACTGAAATGTTTAAATCCCAATAGTTCGATTATGCTTAGGCAGGAATGCTGTGTAGTTTGATTCAGACATTTATACACTTTCCTCAATCTGAAAGTGAAAAGTCAAAACTTGTGAATTAGTTTTGACTTATTTCTTGTGTACTAAGATATTTGCACCAGAAACAAGACCAAAGACACTTGGTTAAATTTTGTGAGTGAATTTTAGAGGTCAGAAGCAAAGATTGTTAATTATTCAGCCACTTTCAAAGGACATATGTGTGTGAATTAACCCACTGGGGACAAAAACTGCTATTAAACAGTACCGTTTATACATGCCCGCCATAGTATTCCTTTCAGTTGCAACCATCTGCCGTGCAGAAATCATAGATTTCACTAAAATATTTAGAAGTTGGTGTCCTGTGACCATCAGAGGAAGCTGATGAAGCTTCCCGATCCAATTAAAAATGAGAAAACATCAGCAAACGAGCGTCATCTTTGTGGGCAGCGATGTGAAGTAGCCATTAGAGCTTGATTAAAACCAGCGTGCTTCAACCTTGACCCATCCCTGCCTCCATCACACCAGCAGACGCATGCGGAGAAGTCCCGAAAAGATGCTTGAAGATAAAAGAGAATCGACCCGTCAGCCGTATGTACAGAGGCTGCAGATCTGAAAGGAGAAGAGCCATGAAAAATGGATGAGAGAAGAATCCACTTCACCTCCCCCCCCGGAGGCTGGTGCACCCCCCACAGTGCTCCCACTCATAATCCTCTCTCCTTCCACACACATGCACACCCCTCACTCGGCGCATGCGGTGTGTGCAAACAGAAAGACAAGGTAGGCACACGCAGCCCCAGGCCCTGTGGTAGGTGTTAGGATTCAGGGGATGCACCAGTTTGCTGCTAATATTAGTGTTTCGTGACTTTACAGATATTATGGGATAAAGCTGAGGCTCATTAAAGACTGAAATTATTAGGAACATGTTCTTGTGCAGCTTTAATAGATTTAAAAACGATGAAATTCTTAGAAAAATGCTTTAGTCTTGATTTTATTTATTTATTTCAAACAGGTTTTAAAACAAGAAAACAAGCACAGAGAAAACGTGTGCATACATAACCTAGAACAAAATAATTTGTTTACCACCACTTTTCTGTTTGACAAGGTGTAGGAAGAAGTGAATATTTATTTAATCTTACCCCTTATCTCAATTTAATGAAATGTATTACTTACCGACTCAATAAACCAAAAAATAGTAATTGAAACCATGTTATAATATTCATGTACCTAAAAAGACAACAAATAAATTATACTACATGGACAAAATGGTTACAAACTAACTCGTAACAAGACAAGAAAATCTATGGATAATAATAATAGTAATAATGAGAATTGTAAATAACAATCAAACATTAGAGCATAAGAATAATTACCAACTCCTTGTCAATGAATACCTAGAAATTATTCTTAATCTGTTATATAACAACAAATACATTTTTAAAAAAACTGAGAGAAATAAAACTAATGATAATAATGACAATAATAAGCTACCAATAATGTAATAGTAACAGAAAAAAGGAAGGAAAAATATCATCTTTGTGTTAATTTGCCTATCAGTTTTACCATCACGTGAGAACAATACTTTATAAAGCTGAATTTCCCATCAGGCATGGAAAAAATGTGGAACAATTTCTTTAAATAATGAGGTTTTACCAGGAAATTTTAACAAAATAATTTCGATTTTACGTAATGCCAGTGTTGTAGTTTGGCCGCCATCCAGAAGGGGGCGCCGCTGGTGAGAAACAAGATGGCGGAGTCATACCAGAACGAGAAAGAGAAACGGTCCAAACAGATTCCGGTTGGGATGCAAAATGCGCTGTATGTAGGTCTGTTTAGAAATATAAACACTTGTCAAGTTTTTCTATGTAATTGTGTGCTTGTCCCTATCAAATAAACCAAATAGCTAAAAACTTATTGGCTGGTTCCAGGAACAGAAATCTTTCTGAAACTTACAGAAATCATTTGTGGTGACTGCTATAAAAGTTGACTAAGAAAATTAGAAGTTAGGGGTACAATTTCTTTATCTCAAAGCCAGTTTCAATAACTTTTTAAAATAATGTATTAAAAAAAATCTTTTTTTATTTTTTTTTTATTTCAACTGCTTATGTCATCTTCACATAATTTTAGTAACCAAAACAAACTTTAGGGTTAATCAATAAAACGATGTCATTTATACAATGCTCTTATTTTGAAATGTATCCGGATGTTCTCTTAAGCTAGGCGGGAGAAGCTATGGAGACGCTAACACAATCTGCCTGCCTCTATTATATTGAAAATAAAAACTAGAACTAACTGGAACTATACTATGTTTATAAACAAACTAAATTATAGATATAATATCCTTCGTTTTCGTGTTTTTGACTTTATTTTTCGAACTGATGTGAACCAGTTTACGTCAGCTATCGGCAAATTACGGCACTCCATGCTAGTCCGGGGGAAAAATGGCTACAGCGAAATTTGGGAGAAAACACAAGTCAGTTGGTTGTTTAACAATAATTGAATAGATTTCTGAATAAAATGGACCTGCTGTTGAGTATTTATGACCCAATCAATTTGTGCATAATCACAATACAATACTTTATGAATTCTTCACCTAAAATTATTATTATAATTTTTTTTTTATTTCTTTCTGTTAACCAGGTAAACCCCGTTGAGATCTGGATATCATTTTCAAGGGGGACCTGGGCAGAAGTCTGCAATACGCAGCAACCTGGTTACAAAATAAAACCAATTAAAACATATACACAAGTGTAAAACAATAGAAAAACAATTTAAAAGCAGTGACACTGTTTCATAGAATCTTGTTGCCTATTTTTAAGAACCGCTCAAAATAAATCCAATGAAATAATTTCTGAAAAATTAACCAAAGTATGAAAAAACTGTTATAACTCATAAAAGCTCAACTAAAGGTAAACAATATTAGGTAATAAAAACTAGCAAGCACACTTTAAAAACTAAATAAAACTAACTGAATTAGACAAACTGTAAAACTTGTCACAACCCTGTCACTGACACATCATCTCACTCACTACCTAAGATCCTTCATTAAGTGTGATCCACCTTAAGCCTACTTAAATGCGCGTGTGAAACATTCCAGTCCAAGCGTCTGCAGCGGCTCAGGCTATCTGCAGCATCCTCTGTGGCCTATCTGTCGTTTGGCAGTCGGCTGATGAGACAGTGACATGCAGAGAGAAGGTCGGGCGGCTGTCACCTCCACTTTGACTGGCAGCTTCTCATCCTGCACAGGGACGTCCGATTGGGATGTAAAAATATCACCTACGATGGGATTCCACTGTAGAGAATGGTTGAAAGTCCTCAGAGGCCAAAATTAAGATTTTCTCTCCAGAAAAACCCCCACCAAAATAGTCTTATTGCGAATTATTTCTGCAAAGCAGCTGAAACACTGAGTTCCTTTTAATCAAGACTAAAAACCCACCTGTTTAGACTTGCTGTTGAACCATCGGAAATGAAACATTGACCAACATATTTGGCGTGTATGATCACATCAAAATGTAATGTTTGTTAAATCATTGACTGGTGAATTGTTTGTAATTTTGTATTTTTATGATGTAAAGCCCCTCGCTGCTATATAAATAAACTTGATTCTTACCAAAACCAACATTAGTATGACATTTGCCTCAGTATTTACATTTATTTTACTTTTTGAACCAATTGTTTTCTACTTTCTCGGTCTCTTAAAATCTTTTTAGTTCATTTCCAGCAACAAAAATTAGAATTTTCTTTTAAAACCTTCGTTGTGTTTAGTCCAAGTGAGTTTCTGAGTAAAAAGTCGCAGGATATTTGAGGCATGAAATAAAAATAAAAGAAAAAATCACTGTGTTGTTCATTTTCTATTTACGATGTTAACTTACCACAGATTTTTCATCTTTAAAAATTACAAAAAGTGTCCATCTGCATCCGATTAACATACTTGAGGGCTAAATTTGCACAATTTTTAACTACAATCATGAGTCACAAATGAAACATTCCAGTTCAAGCATCTGCTTTAAAAGCTAATTGAAGTTTTTCCTTTATGTTTTTATATAAATTAGCTTGTTACATAGACTCCAGTGTTTTCTTGTAGCTGGTAAAATGTTGGCCTCTTAAAGGTGCAGGTTTGACCTTTAAGAGGCCAAACCTGAGTGGTGGACAAAGAGTGGTGAAAATCCACCACTCTTTCTTGTCTGCAAGAGTGGTGGATTTTCTTGTCATGCTCAAAAACCTTCTATTTGAACTTTTACTGCGTCACTTATATGCTAAATAGGGAATGCAGTTGCCACAAAAGGGTGTGCTTGGGGCAATGGGTGGCTCAGTTGGTAGTCAACACACATCATGGGTAGATTCTAGTCATTGATGCGGTTCTGGGCTCCAGTTCTGGTCTCGGATCATTTGCTGCATGTCTTCTTCTCTCTCCACCCTATTTACTGTCCAATAAACACCACTGTAATGCTAAAAGTCTTAAAAAACAAAGGGTGTACTTGTTCTGCCGCAGTGAGGATTAAAGCTGCCAAGACCCAAGAACATTTCTCAAACGAATCACACTTCCAGCTGGGAACCCACATGCACAACAAGCTGCCATGATGGAAAACTAGCATTAGCTTCTGTAGCAATCTGAGCTAAACTGGCTCAAATGTGTGATCCGTTAGCCTTGACCAGTCCTGTTTCCACTTCAACACTGTTTCTTCATTGGACTGCTTTTGATAGATATTGACCACTAGAGCTGCAATTTTGGAAACATTCTGACCCAATTGTTGAAGCATTGACATCTTGGTCCTTGTAAAACTCACTCTGATCCGTATGCGTGCCCATTTCCTGCTTCTCCCTCTTAAAGCCCTAATCTGATTCCTTCATGCTATTGTTTTTGTCAATGTGGTTGATCTTGAAGACTTTGGAACAGGAGTTTTGTCTTGGTTCCAGATGAAGTGAATATGATTCAGTTCCTGGTTTGTTTCTGAACTTCCCAGGTGAACAGTTTGGTTCAGACGGTGGGAATGTGGAAAAAACGTATATAATCCTGAATTTGTTAATTCTGGAATGACCTGACCTTAATATTCCACAAAATATTGGAGCATCTATACATATAAAGTGGCTCAACTATTTTTTTTATTTTTTTTAGAAGAAAATTAGTCAAAGGTTCAGAGAGGATTATAGCAGAAGCTTAATTGGTCAAAGTTCAACTTGACAAGGATTTTCATCAAGACAACCAACATGAAAAATGGTGAAATTGATGCCATTTTAATGCAATATTTTAAGCGAAAACCTATTTAAATACTTTAGCAGAAAAACTATATTTTCATGTGGATAAGACCTAAAAACTTAGAGGTGGATGTTTATCTTTCTGCTGCATCCTACGTGCATAAAGGAGCATTACTGCAGATCCTTCCTCCCAGTAGATGTTAGACTTTATAACTTGCTCCTGTCTGCAAATAACCTCCCAGATATTATTTAAACATTTTCAAAGCTTTAATTTAACTTGTAAATTAATCTGCTGTTGCTTTCTATGCACAAATATTAATATTAACACTGAAGTCTCTTATTCTCAGTTTTATTTGCTCCTTAGTTTAGTTATCTTCATTTATTTGTAACACCTTCATCTATTTTAACTGTCAAAATAAAGTAATTCTCATTCATAAAATAAACTTTTAAAAGGGTTTAAAATCTTAATTTTTATTGTAAAAATACATTTAACTTGCATTCAGGAAAATAAACTGCATTTTCTATTTCATTATAAGCACAACAAAGTTTTCATTTGATAAATAGTTACATGCTGTTATGGGAAAAAAATTCTTTTGACAGAAACTTACTTATAAATAATGTAATATTAACTATAATTGTTCTGCTTTTGGTGTGCAGCTGCTTGCAGTTCTCTAAATACACAGAAACGATTTAAAAATTGTGTCGATTGTTTAATTTTGTGATATTTTCAGGTGGAATTGAGCATTTCTGCATTTTTAAAATCAGCTGTTTTGTTTGATTCAATGCCGTCGCGTTTTTAAAGTGCAAAATCAACAATAAAAAACAGACTGCTGTGTTAATAACAATCAGTGTTATTCATTTCATCTGTCAGTGGCCATATTGGCATGACTGATCACGTATGTCTTAAAGTTGCATGGACAGTAGAGGGCGCTCTAAACTGCTGCAGCTCCATTGCTTGCAAGCTCTGGTTTTTAACGGGCAATTTTACCTTTTAACTCTAATTAATCGCTTAAAAAATATATAAATATCAGTCAAATTGCAATAAATAAAAGAGTTTCAACTAATACATTAGTAGAATATCACGCTATGCTATAGGCTATTGATTTTATATCGTCATAATCATCTAAAATAACTTATATAGAACTTGTTTTAGGTTATAAACTAAAATAATGTGACGCCTTTACAGCAGCGTTTAATTAAAGCCACGCTTTGTGTAAAGTGAAGCTCAATAGAACAGAAATGCAAGTTTTGTGAGGAGGAGGAGGTAAAAGAGGAGAAGAAGAGGAGGAAAAAAGAGAAGGAGGGAGGGGGGTTATTATACTATTGTCCGCCCCCTAATCCGGTTGGCTCAGAGACTGCCTGCAGGCCAATTTGTAAATGGTTTGCGGAGCTGCCAATCAGAGCAGACATCCTCTCCTCAGGCTGTGACTGCGAAACATCTCAGTTGCTGTGTGGAGAGATTTGACGGAGGGACGCCGCCGTTGCGTGGAGCCATCAGTGCGCCGCAATCCGTAATGCCTCGGTGAGGATCTGCCACGGCGGAGAGGACGGCAGCGCATGTGAAATACTGTGGATGTGCATGTCAGCAGAGGAGGGACTGGTCGCCGGCTCCGCGGCTGTTTGTCTGTTTCTTATCGCTTCTCTGTCCCCCCTCCCTCCCTCACATGTCACTCTAATTAATCGGAGGCATGTGGAACCGCACCAGGATTAGGAATTGCCTCCCAATAGTGTGCCTGCTGTTGACGTTATGGACGAAGGTAAGGAGACTCTAATTTTACCCACCATCCTCTGCACACGAGCACCGCTCTTTTTATTAAAAAAATATTCCTTTTTAAATAAATTAGACGAGATGAAACTTGGTGGGCGTGGGGTTTGAGATGCATTTGCTGCATATTCGCATCATATTAATCGATAATTGAATTGCGTAGCCCTTCAGTTGTGGAGCATGTGATCGTGTTACCATGACAGGACTCCGGCGGCGCCTGCTCTCCGCCTTTCACTCGGATTCTCCCTCTTAATCTCGATGATTTGCGGGTGACAACGAGGCCCGGACGGAACAAGTTGGAAGTTGCGTCGCGGTTGAGGCTTGCAGCCGCGGTTAACGAGCTGCTGCCTTGAAATCCCTGCACGCAAAGTGTCGCCCGCACAAGTTGGAAGTTGCTGCTTTGCATCAATTGGCCGCTGCGGTGGATAATTTGCGTGCTCACCTGCTTCATTCATGCTGAGATGTGGGGGGAAACCGTCATTATTGCCCTTAATTTGGACCCAATTAGACCAGTTATACATCTGGTGCCACCAAGGGGGGCTTACAAATGTCCTGACCCCAATCTAGACACACAACCTATATGGAAATACATCGAACCAGTATGAATTTAGCAGATGAGAAGACAAGTTTGGATAATGTTAGTTGGGATGGGCAATCACCAACCCACACCTGGTTTTATTATCCTGCAAATTACTTTGTATGCCCAATAAAATGAGGTCTTGATTTATTTTTGTGGTATTGACGTTTTCTTTATGAGATTGTTGTGAAAGCCTTTGTGTAAATGGAAGCAACTGGGAGGATGAAAGCTCCCAGTTTGGCCACCCGCCTGACTTTAGACCAATGTTGCCACCCAAGTGGTGCCAACCTGTATAAATGTCCTGCCCCACCTCTGGCTCTGCTTTCTTGTATCCATGTTTTTTACAGTGTTCTCTGTAATTATCACCGTCTGAACACTTAAGCTACAAGTCCTGTCAAACCACTTTAAAAATCCATGTTTACATAACGATACTATTTATATAAATTAATAAAAATCAGTGTTTGCGTTTTTCCCACGATCTGAAAGCACCATGACAACTTTCTGCTTTTTTTAGCTGCACAAATGCTATTGTGGTCTGTTTTTTTTTAATTCTCTGAAGAGGGGGGAGCCACCCCACTGCATTTAATTTTGGCCTGCTTGTTTCCAGGTGTCCCAGTCAACCGGCTATTTTGAGCTGCAGCTGATCTCCGTGGAGAATGTGAACGGCGAGCTGGCGGACGGGGAGTGCTGCGACGGCCCCAGGAGTCCCCAGGACCTGCGCTGCACCCGGGACGAGTGCGACACCTACCTGAGAGTGTGCCTGAAGGAGTACCAGATGGAGGTCACCACCACCGGGGCCTGCACCTTCGGGGCCGGATCTACGCCGGTTCTCGGTGGGAATACGTTTTCTTTCAAGGCCGCCAAGAACAACGCGAAGAGCGACGAAGCCGGGAAGATTGTGATTCCCTTCCAGTTCGCCTGGGTGGTGAGTGAGCTTCTCCTGACACCTTTATTTTAAAAAGAAGTGTTATTTCTGCACACCTGAAGCAAAATCACACTTTACTCTGAAGTGGATTTATTTTTAGACGGATTCTTTCCAAATTTTGGATGTTTTCTGAATTTCAAAATCAGTTGGAGCATCAAATGTCTGTGTGCACATTCTCATGTTTATTGGATAATTTCTAATAGAGACTGCTTATCAAAAAATGCATATTGCAGCTAAATGCATCTTTATATTGAAGTTGAAAATGCGTGCACCTTCTCTGGTTTTTTAGTTGACCAAAACGTTCATTAATTTTAGCAACGTAAAACTCAGTTTACACCATGAAATTGATGCCAGTTGTCTCCTTAATGTGGATATTAACTGTTTGGTTGAGAAACGTTGTTTGATTTCAGGAATAGACGACATTTGGATGTTAAAGCGTAGACATATTGCAAGCTTTGTTGCATGTTTATTGGATAACTTCCAATTTATCTTTTCAATAGCAACTGCATATCCAAAAAATGCTGCATATTGCAGCAAAATACATATTTATTTTGAAGTTGAAAGTTCATGCACCTTCTTTAGATGATTAGTCATTTTTAAATCGACCAAAAGCCGAATTTGCATTAATTTTATCTACATTAAACTCATTTTACACATGGAGATTGATGCCAAATGTCTCCTCAATGTGGATATTAACTGTCTGTTTTTCATTGATTTTGTTTTCTTGGAGAAACGATATTTGGATGTTTATGTGTAGAACTTTTGCAAGCTTTGTTGCAGTGTTTTTGCATATTTTAAACTTGCCCCTATATGGGTAAATAAAACTCTCAGGGTTGTTCCAGTCCACCAGCTTGCACCTGCTGGGGCCATGATGGAGCAATCAGAAGTGTTTTCCTACTGAGATCTTTATCAAAGCGGGGAACTACAAGCTCTGTGGAGAAACTGTCAGGTTTTTACTTCCACATTCAGGAAGACCCAATCGTATTTCACTCCAAATAAAGCACCATTTTTTTTTTTTACCTTCTCATTTTGTTTTGTATGCAAAGCGGGAGCAAACTGACGAGCTTTCACAGGTGTGTGAGAGACTGAGGTGCGCCTGCTGTTAGGTGTTGGATGCTCCATTTAATAAACCAGGAAGAAAAAAACATGATGAATGGCTGACATTATCCCATAAGGTTGAATTATGCGTTCGGCTGAAGTGAGCGATGCCTGCCGGCGGTGGTTCTGGCTGGTTTTGATACCTCTCCTCCCCCCTGCTCCTCCTCTCCTGCTGAGGGTGCCAGGTGGCCCCTGGTGGCCCCTTCAGGGCAATTAAGCTTGTGTGACTGTGGATGAGTGATGGCTGATGATTTTGGCTCAGGGAAACGACATGAATCTACGCTTCATACCTGCAGATTTTTACGTTTTTAAAGCTACTTATTGAATTTTCAACTGGAAAATGTAATGCGAAGTGGAAGTGTGTGGACACAAATGCTGCTCTTGAAAACATTCCTATTGCAATAGGCTCCAGTCACATAGAAAAATATAATTTGTATCTCTAAACTGCACTTAATTATTCTTTCAAATTGATTGATGCACCTTTTATTGAACAAACGGTGGAGGAAAAACGGTAAAAGCAACAATCCTGATGATCCGGATAGTTCTAGGGTTTTCTTTAAACGTCAATAATTGGAATTTATTGTGAAAATAATAAATAAAAATCTTAAATTTATCGTGATAAACAATGCGGTAAGTGCCCAACACCAATGTGAAGATTATTCTACTAAAAATGTAAAAAACTTATATTATCAATAATTATTTTAGTTGGGGATGGACAATAAATCAATATTATATATTGTGATAGACTATCAATAGATAATACGTCTGATATTCAGCAATTTCGCTGAACCTTTAGCTGCTCAATCCGTCGCGGCTAAGCTAGTTTGGTGGGATCAACTTACTCACTCGCATTTTGGTTACCTAGCAACTCCCTCTCATTCCTTGGTTGCCTAGCAACAGCCTGTTGAGTGACTGCCGCGGCTGCAGTTAACGGTTCCGCTAATGTTCTAAAAAATTAACGACGACGAGGAGAGACAGGAAATATCACGCCACCAGTTTGGCACTATTTTATATAAAACAAAAAAACTAGTCAATAATTATGTATCGCTGATCGATAAATGTTTCTCAGCTGCAATTTACTTAATTTTGTTTTGACTCTCAAATCCTGGTTTACTGAGTTTTAATATCACGTATTCATATTTACGAGGTTTCTTAACAAGAACACGTTGGTCTCCATCGCAGAAGCCAATCCCATTTTGAACCAACTGCCTTGTTAACACATTTCTTAGCTGCAGGGGAAAATGCCAAGAGGTGTAATTTCAAACACTAAAGGCCATATGCTAAAGCAATGAGGCTGTCAGGTGTTTTTTCTTCTTTCTCACCACCTGAGCTTCTGCTTTCTGTGGATTAACTCCATGCATCGCCTCACAACCCGCTGAGAAGGCTGTTGTTTGCACCTCGAGGCAGAGGTGAAGAGGGTTATTCTGGTGTGTTGTCCTTCTGTTAAGTGTCCCAGCTGATAACGTTGCCCTATTCCAGTGCCAGATGTCACAGCAAGCTTGTGGGGGTCACTGGCCGCGGCGTCGTTGCTGTCCTCACTCAGAGACAAAGATGCAGTGTGCTGTTAGCGGTGTCATCTGGCCAGCTAACGGGCCAGGCTCGCCGTCTTGGCCCGTCCACTTCAGGAGGCGCCTGAGAATAAATCTGAGCAGGAATTGTTTTGTTTCGTCTAGAGATGCTTTTATTGATGGAGATGTTTGAACTAGGCCTGTCATAACAAATTTAGTGATAAATGATAATATTATTGTTTTGAGACCTTTTTCACTGCAAAAACACAAAATCTTACCAAGTATTTTTGATCTAGTTTCTACTGCAACTATATTGGTTTTGTCTAATTTCAAATGTACCAACTTACAAGTAAAAAGCTTTTGTTCCATTGACAGATTATTTCACTTATGTCAGGAAAAATGTCTTGTCATAAGTGAAATAATTTGCCAATGGAACTAGTATTTTTTTGTCATTCATGTTAAGGAATTATTGACTTTAAAAAAAACAATTTCTTGTTAAAAAGTTAGTTTTGCCTTATTTCAAGTGAACTAAGATATTTGCACTAGAAACTAGACCAAAAATATCTGGTAAGATTTTGCGTTTTTGCAGTGAATATAGCAATAATGCAAGAAAACCTTCTCAAAGATGGATAAAAACCTTAAATTATAATGACATATTAAATATCCAAAATTAAATAAAGACAGCAGATATAATGAATCATGAAGTTTCTATATATAAAATGTTCCTTAAAAATCAAATTGTTGAGATCAATCAGACTGAAGTTTTATCATCCAGTTTTTGGTCGAAAGAGAAAGAAATGAGAAACAATAAATCAGGGAAATGTTGTTTTAATTTGTCATGTGACTAATTAACAGGCCTGGTTGTATCCAGGACTAAAGTACACAGATGGTACTTTAGGGATAATGTGGGAGTTGATTTAGGGAATTGAAGGTTTTCCTGATTGACTTTGCAGCAAACTGTTTAAATCATAAAGTCATAATGGGCATAAAAATCCATCATGACATAACAGTGAAAGATAAGAACCGAATCTTATCTCTCACTGCTCTGTGAGAGATAAGATTCCCATTTGTAAAGCACTCACCAGTTTTGTGAAGAAGCCTGTTGCTAATAATCGGATGATAAATTAAAATGAGCTTGATCAATTCCATTCTGATATATTTTGAAGGGCAATTTTGCTTAGAGATGATATAATCCTTTTATGGGTTTTATTATCATTTTTGGCTTTTATTTTGGACATTTAACGTGTCTTCCAGTTCCAGTGTTCTGTACAAAATCAAAGTTTATTAATCTTGGAGAGAACGAACTCACCTTATTATTCTCTTGTTGTTGTTTCTGAAGTGGTCGGCAATAATATTGTTTTAATTTCCGGTAACAATCCTGAAACATTGGTTATCACTGGTTTGTGTTAATGCATCATCATTTTTTATTTTTTTAAGAGTATGGATATGCAAAAACTGTTGATATATTTAACACTGTTTGTCATGACAGCACAAAACAGATAATCTGGAAAAAACAAAATGGAGTTCCTGTGCTGTCTCGCAGTACTAACTGCAGAAAAGCATCACTCAATCAGAAACAACCAATCAGAGCCAGGAGGAGGGTCTTAGCGCTGTCAATCATGCTGTTGTACGCCAAGGCTGCACTGATTTATCAACAAGCTGATTTATCGGCACAGATTTCCTTAATTTTGGGAGATTTGTGATTGGCTGCTGCATGTGAAGCTGATTTCATCCCACGATTTCTTTACCTCAGCAAAGGTCTAAAAATCCGCCACTGTCTTCTGCTCTTCTTTGAGAGGTTTGACCGACAGACCGACCCACCAGGTCATGTCTGCACGTTTGCAGTTAACAATAGTCACTTTGTTTCCAAAATTAGTGACATTTCAGACCAAAACAAATGGTATTGATCAAAATCATAATTGGCAGGTCAGGCTTTTTAAAAAGTCGTTTATTGGCGATCGGCCAGAAAACTGCACCTTTAGCGTACGCGCCGATCACACTCTCCCACCTTGCTCTCTGCTACGACACAGCTTCTTCCATGTCGTGAATGCTAAGGCTAGTTAGCATAGCCACCAAGTTTTTCTGTAATAAGTTATTTCTCGTTTAGCATGATTGAAGACACTAAAACCTTCCTCCTGGTTCTGATTGGTTGTTTTTGACCTTGATTTTTCAGTTTATCTCTCAGGCCATCCTGTCACAACATGGTGATAGTTTGAACAAATGTGTAAAAAACTGATTAGAAAGTGTAGCTATGAACACATTTTTTGCGTTTTGAAACATCACTTGTGTCTAATTGATTAGCTGGAAGTCATGTCAAGCATTAGCCCAGTTTGGCAGGCAGCTGACCAAGTCAGGGTCTCGTCTGTCCGGCCTGATTGAGTTTCCATTTGGTTGTTTGCCGCTCCAGGAGCATGAATGGAGGGGGAAAGACGTGTCCTACATCCATCTGCTCGCTAATGAAATTGCCGGTGGAATTTCTCCGCCTGTCCCTCCTCGCCCGCCGGCCACATCGGCGCACCGGACGTCCGTTTGATGTGAGCCTGTCTGTAACTGTATCTCCTCTGGACTCGGATAATGTGTCAATCCTCCATCCTCTCTCTGCTGGATGCGTGTAGTGAATCTGAATTGCTCAGGTTTTCAGTTGAATTTACTGATGTGTGGAGGTTTACAGAAGCACCTATGCCTCTCACTTGTAGGGAGAGATTGACATTTATCCTTTCATTAAATCAACTGTTTTCTAACCTGCACAGACCTGTGGAAAACAGCTTTTCTTGGCTCAAACCCAAAGTATTTGGTCTTGGCTTTTCTCCCTGGTCTCTTACGTGCTACACGCACACGTTGCTCCTTTAATGCTTATTTTATGCTCCTGTCATGCTCCTTAATTTCTTTTGCTTCAGGACAACAATATGGAAGATATCTGTGGAAATTGGAATTGAACTCATTGATCTGTAACTTGGCGGATCAGTTATGTGAATAATTAATTAATCCAATTATTTCAACTGATGCATTTGCATGAAGTTATATATTTATCTTCTCTTAAAGTTACAAATAACTATTTTTTTTTTTATTTGTGTTGGAACTTTATTTTAAAACAGAAACCTATTTAACTCCAAGACGAACATGTTGGCTGTTAATTCAAATCAAGTGCTTTCTTGACCTGATTTGTTGGTTCTGTGCAAATATTCCTGATGGAACAAAACTGAACTTCATTTGACAAACAAATATTGACTAAAGTGTTAGTTTTATTTGCAAATTTTGGAGAAGCACTTATGTTATCTTTGAAGTACTCAAGATGTTTTTATTTTTCTGTTTTAGGAGCAAATGTATGCAACGTAACAACTTAAACCGTTCTAAACAGATTGAGTTACGCATTGCTTTGTTGCGTGTCGTTTCTGAACCAAACAGCAGCCATATTGCCTGTTTTCTACTAACATAATTAATTACAAGCTGTGATTAGACACCTGACAATTTATTTTAATCACTCTTAGTCAGTGTGTGTTTGAAAAAATATTTACAATTGTGCAGATTTAAAATAAAAGTCTTAAAACCACTTCATTTCATTGTTTTCCCATAATAAATCTGGTAGATTTACACTGCAAAAACAAAATTAGTATTTTTGTTTAGTTTCTAGTTCAAAGGTCTTAGTCCTGTCTTATTTCAACCATAAGTTAAAAGTAGCTTTCCAGTAAAATACATCTTGCATATTTTTTACGTTTTCAGTGTAAAAAAAAAAATCTGCCAATGGAGCTGGTACTTTTTGCATCTATATTCCAGAATTATTGACTTAAAACAAGCTTCTTTATCTTCCTGAAAAGTTACTTTTAAGTTATTTTTGTCTTATTTCAAGTGCAAGACTTGCTAAGATTTAGTACTTTTTGCAGTGCAGTTGCCTCATTGCATAACGTCATTTAAAAGCAATATTGCCAATAAACTCCAATTAGGTCTCATGTTTAAAAGATTTTAACTCAACTTCCCCATAAGTATTTCTCTTGATTCTCCGAACTGAATTCACTCCTGCAGGTAGAACCTCTTTAACTCTCTTACACTGTTTACCTGTTTTTACTCCTGAGAGATCAAGTGTCCATGTTTTGGATGCAGCCAACTGGAGGCTAATGCACGCCGTCATGGTTAGCCACACCTGATATGGAGCTTGTCAAAGCTGTTGCTAGGAGACGGCGTGCATAGGCCTCCAGTAAACAATTATCTGTGGCTCCCTCCCTCCCACTCACTCACCCACCATCCTCCTCCTGGTCCCAGCGCTGCGGCGTGGAAAACCACTCGCACGAGTCTCACCTGTGGTTCAGCTTGGCTCTGTATTGATTATGCAATTAGCCGGTCGGTCTGAGTTTCCAAGGTGACGTGACGTTTTGTTAGGAGAGGTCTTCTTTTTCCACAAGTCATGCTGAGGGTGTTATTTATGTCTTAAGTCTGCATTTAGCAGCTTTACTCATCTACGCTGCAGAGGGGCAGCACACAATAAATCTTGCTTCTGGTGTAGTCCAAGTCTGAACTTTAATTTGGATCCCAATTAGTTGCAGTTCCCTGAATCTACTGTTCCTGGGATCCACAAAGTCAGCATAAACAATTTAAAGAATGCAAAACATACATAGATCACTACGAAAGATCCTGGGTTCAATCCCGGACGAGCCCCCAATTTATGGTCTGGCTCTAAAACCACAAAAAATAAAGGGAAGCAACACATAGAATAACTTAACATTAGATTTATTTAACAAAAATCATGGCTGGCTGGATAAGAGAGGGACAAAATGAGTGGTGCATCTTAAGCTGGATCTCAAATCGTTCTGGAGACTCTGGCCAACTACCTCCATTTCCAACCAGCACCAATAAGGAGCTCTGAATCAGAGGAAAGGTCTTGGGCAAATTCAAAATAAAACTATAATTTAAACAAATACAAAATAAGAGGCCATAGATCAAAACAAATTAATTATACTACAATGAAAAACCTTCAACAAAAGACCATGTTGAGCAACATATATGGAAAAATGTACACAATCAATATTACACAATATAAGACTAAGAATCATCAGTCAGCATAGTTTTATTTCTGCTTAAAGTTGTTTGAAATTCATTCTTATATTTTTTGATAAACTGTTCAATGTGAACGTAATTCTCTACAATGCTGACATCTTCAAAGAATTTGCATGAACTTTTGGAAGTATAAGTCGACCTAAGATTACCTGTCTAATCGGATAATCATGTGCATTCGTACTAAAAAACAATTCAGAATATACACTTTCTGGCTGTTTTAAAGTTCTAAAATAAACCTGAGCTCCACCATTGAACTGCTGACTAAATATGAATATTTTAGAGAGTTCAGGGAAAGGTTCACATGATGTATGAGAAGGTTTTTACTGATTTTGACAGGACTAAAAAGATTTATCAGCTTGTCAAAGTGGTTAAGTTCAGTCAAGTTTGGTCTGTTTCTTGTCATCAAAATTATGAACTAGAAAGTTCTACATGTTCTGATTGCATCGCAATAAATTGGGGAAAGAACTGACTTTGACCCAGTTTGTTTATATATTTTTTTTTACAACTTTTACCATAAAGCTAAATGTCATTGTTCTTTATTTTATCCAGAGAGGTTAAATTTTAAGAATTCTGCTCTTTTGTCTGTTTCCAGTTTAAAAAGTTGACAAAATGTCCTGAACTGCTTGTCATCACACATCCTCCATGAGGAAGGAGCATTTCTTGGCCTTTATCAGAACCATCTGACCCTAAAGTTTCTGGATATTTGTGCGATAATGTTGGGGAGGAGACTGCAGAGATTTCCTATGAGAGCGTTTTGTTTTTGTTCGGTCTGATTTCACACAAGGTACAGCGTGTACAAGAGGAACACAACAGCTTCTCCATAACTACTGAACTCCTTTTGTCTTATTCATGTGATTAAGGGAACCATGTTTTATGAAGTGTTTGGATTTCCATCACAGGTCAGAGCAGGGAATTAATTGGTTGCCTAAAACATCGGAAAGTAGTATATCTGTTTTTGATTCTTAAGGTTTTTTTTTATGTGACTTTGACTTTCTTTTAACTTTGGACACATTTCAGTCTGCAAAAAATGCATCATTATCCCTCTAGTGCTGTCCTCCTTACCCAGATATCTTACAAAGCAGCTTGTATAAACCGTAACACAGAAAGCAAAAGCTGTTTTAAGGTTTTTTTTCAGATTCTGCCTAAACTATTCCACTTTTGTGAAGTTTTTTTGAAGAGCGGCAGCTGATTCAGGCGTTTACAGTCATGAAAAGTATTATTTTGGTCACCAAATGAACTTGGTTTATTTGCTTGCTGCCTGATAATTCTTGTAAATTCTTTGAGACTTCCTGTAAGCACAAAACATGAATAAATCCCCGTATTTATCCTCCTCACGTCAGTGCCTTAGTCTCAACAACAGCTTAAACAAACCACTGCACCGTGAATGGCTAGTATTCGATTACATGGCTTTAGCGTTCTTGAACGCGTAACCAGTATTCAAATTTAGCTGCCATGGAGACGACGACTTCTCCTTTTTTTATTTTTTTTAAACTCATTGTGGAGAAGTCTGTAAAGATGAAGTGAGGTGGGGAGACACATGAAACCCCACCTGGTTTATCCAAGCTGCAGGTTTTTGTTGTCTTGGCAATCGACTTACAATGGCCATGTTCCCAAGTAGGACTGGTTTTAAATTTTTAATGAGCTCATTGTAGATGGCTGTAGAATTATCCACACTGCAGATATTCGTCAAGCAACAGTGGGACAACGAAGTAGACTAAGGAAGCATCTTTCTGTTCCTTTTTATCAGAGGGGAAAACATAGCAAGTAATTTCATTTCAGTTGTGTAAAAATGCAAAAGGCAATTAAATTGTGTTGATGTAGTACTATTGTGCTTTAGGTATTTAGAGGAAATGGAGGACTTGAAAAACCAGCATCACTCAGCAGTATCTGTCCACCAGCCTATGTTCAGTTGCCATGGTAACCAACAGTTTGGCCACATTGTCATGCGACCCATATCTGAGCTTATTTTGACCTTTTCACCGCAGTTTTAATGACTCAACTCCAATGTTTTCACCCTAAAAAAATCAGATCTGTGCCACTTCTGTATGTGGGGTTAAATCGGATCAGTATCCAACAGTTTTATCAGACTTTTATGTCATTGATGTGTCACAACAGAAAAATACGGACGTGGTAAATCCAGGTGTAAACGATGTCTGAAAATTATAATTATGTACTTATGAAAGGAGTTTGTTACTGAACATGCATCACAATCTCACCACTGTTTGTTCAGACTACAGATCTAAACAATCAGTACTACAATAAAACAATCCTGCTTTGTTTTTATTAGCTTCCATCATGTTTAATTAGTAGTAGTGGGAGCATGAACGACAATGCAAACAATCCGATTTCATCCAAAACACTGATGTGAGTGTAGCTTTACTTTCCGCTTCTTCAATGAACGCTTTGTGTTTTAACTCAGACAAGCACCGTAGTGTCAGGGTAAAAGTTTCTTGATTTGGGCAAAATATGTAATTATTTCATTGGTGAAAATTGCATTAATAATCGATGAGTAATAATCAACGTTTTAAGCGATGTTCTCACCACACTCCATGATTTCTGGGATCTCAGTCACTAAAGAAATGCTCCTGGTGTGGTCAGTAAAAGACGTTGGAGTCGGTTCAACTGCCCAGATTTTTATATTTTCTGCAGAGCTTGACTGTACGACACCTGAAATATTAAATCCTACCAAATATTGCAACTGAGCCAACCCTGTCTGTGATTTGTACCCATTGATTGTGATTCCATATGTGGTGAAGTTAGAGCTGCACAATCAGAAAAAATGAAACTGCTGAGCTTTGCACGGACTATATCAGCCATATTGAAGCTAATTTTGTTTTATCTTCTGTCCCCAGGCCTCCTTGTGCACTTCAACACTTAAGCCACTAAAACTACACATAGAGAAAAATCCACCCAAATGTGTAACTGTATTATTAAAATGCATGGCACTTGAACAAAGTGATATTGCAGTGATGGCTGTGAGTGGATGTAACCAGCTAGACCTGCTAGCAAGTCCAAATAGATTCAGCGTGCATTCTCACCCGGTCAGCTGGCTGAAACTCAGAAATCCCTGCATCCTTAGCAATTTATCAATCATCTTCTAGAAATCGTATAACATTTACCATGTTTATTTCCACCAAAACAACCTGCATCAGAGCACAGAAAGACTAAAATGACCAAATTTTCCCTACAAACAGGTTGGCAGCAGTAGAGTGTTTCAAAGCAAATCTAATGTTTTAAATGAATCTGCTCAACGTCTTTTCATTAAAACTTCTGTTCATCTTTAGTTATTTCTACTGATCTTATTTTAATGGTTATATTTGCATGATTTGAAACGAATAATCGTGATGAATGTTACTGAAATAATCGTTAACTAATTTAGCAATCAATTCATTAACTGGAGTATCCACACTCAAAAAAGACAATTTGATGAAAGAACAACACAATCAGAGCAGCAATTGAGCAAAAACTGCACAGTAAAGATATACATTTTGCATTTAAATGATAAACTGGTCAAGTGACATAATTTTAGTTTTATTTGGTTCAAATTCTGTAAATAAATAAATAAAAAACAAAGTAGCCGTAAGCTGCATTAAGTTTTAAATGCTGGTTTTGCATTTTAGTTATAAAAAGGAATTTAATTAGTTCTTTACATCTCTTAATGTATTTAATGTTTTATAAAAACATCTTAAGTGGTTAAAAAAAATCCGCAGAATATGCCAATTTCTTTTTATGCGATTAATCACCAGAATAATCAATAATCTGTAACTAAAATCTGTTGCAGCCTTAATATTTTGTGTGTTGGACGTGTATTTTTTCATTACAACTTTTGACAAACTTATGATTAGTTGTTAACCAGGAAGGCCGTTACCATGACGACCAGCAATATAACTTCAACGCTGCCATCAACAAATGTTCTGCAAGCGCCTCGTCTCTGCATGTGTGCAATTCATTCCCTGCCTCCTGCTAAATGTATGGTGTGCAGGTGCTAGAGGTTCCTTGTGGAGGTAATTAAAGCATGTCATTACACGGGCAGTTAAATTGCCACCGTACTGTTGAACCTGTTTGAAATGATAATGGCGCTCGGCTGGAGGCGGCGCTGCGGCGCACTCCAGTCGGGCGCCGCGTTGCCTTGGATCAGGAATTAGCCCATTAATGTTTCTGAAGCATGCTTATTGCTGCGGTGGCTCTCAGGCTTCAGGCTAACTAATGGCAGAGGAAGTAATGAACAAATATTCAAATGAGCCTAACCTTTAAAGCTTTTGTTGAGGTTTTGCTGAAATTCATCAATTAACAAAGCGGATATCAGTTGAAATTTGAATCTGGCTTCTTCCTTTTTCTTTAATTTCTAACCAAATAGTAAATTTGTCTTTTGAGCAATTATGAACTGGTTGATATTTGCATCAAGATTTCTGTGGTTTACATGCAAACTCATTTACACCACTGTCAGAGAACGAACGTTTGCGTGCTGGTGTTTGTTTTCACGTGTTGCATAGTCTTGGATCATGCTGGTTAATTAGCACCAGGAGAAGGAGGGGTTTGTTGTATTGGAAGTGCATGGGTAATGACCTTGTTGGCATAGTAGCAGCATGCTCAATGGGCCGTGTATGTGTGCGCACAGCCGGTGTACAGCAGTCAGCCAAATGCCTGGCCTTCAGTGACACATCTCTTGGCTCGGGAATCTGGCAAGCGACTAACGGGCAAAACTCAGATCCCTCCATCTTTCTGTGCCTCCTCAACACTTGGTGTATATTTGTAGCAACCTTTTGGCTTCTAGAGTATTGTTGTTTAGATTTCTCTGATGGAGTTTTCTACCGATATTAATCTGTTTTTCAAATAAAAAGGGCAAAAATGTTGTGGTTGTTAATTAAAAGTTGGTGCAAATTGTTCAAATGTTAAGATTTGATTCATCTGACTCAAGCCTATACTCCAAAATCACAATCTTACCAAGTATTTTTGGTTTAGTTTCTAGCACAAATATCTTACTACACTTTAAGATTGAACTAATTTACAAGTAACTTTTCAGTAAGAAATAGAAGTTTGTTTTTAGTCAATAATTCATTATATTGGTGAAAAAGTACTTGTTCCATTGGCAGATTATTTCACTACTAAGACATTTTTCCCATGTTGTAAGTGAAATAATCTGCCAGTGGAACTAGAACTGGGTTGCTAGGCGATGGGCTTGGCTTGGCTGAGGTTGCTAGGTAACGGTGCCAGTTGAACTAAAACTTTCAAGTCAATAATTACTTATTATAGATGGAAAACAAGCTCTTATTTCTTGCTGAAAAGTTACCTGCAAGTTAGTTTTGTCTTATTTCAAGTGAACTAGGATATTTTTTACTAGAAACTAGACCAAAAATACTTGGTAAGATTTTGTGTTTTTGCAGTGTAACATGATATTTGTCAAACTGTAAGTGGATTGTTTTTTTTTTTGTTCTGTTCATCTTTACCTCCCGTCACCTTCATTTTTAAGCAAAACTAATACTTTGTGCACTTTACACTTGGATATTTATGCAAAACGTTTCTTTTTTTTTTGTAGAATTGCACATTATAGTTATAATAAACACTAAAGTTTACAAATTGAAGTGCTTAGGCTTTGTATCTGTTCATAAACAATGATGTACATTTTATTGGGATATCACAATGACCATTCTCTGAAAACATGTTTCCAAGTCGAGCTTCTACACTTTCTGCTTGCATGTCACACAAAGTGATTTATTGTTGTCTCCACCTCCTGGCCAGGTATTTGTACTTCATTTTTCTTTTCCCTAAGGTGAGGAAATATCCCTTTACTAAAATCAGAGGTAATGTTTGCCTCTTTGACCTTATTTTGTGGTGTTTGTGTGGGAAGGCTTCAAGACGAGGTCAATTTCTGAGAGAATTTCTCATCTTTCTGTCAATATCGTCTCCACATTTGCTTGGATTTTGCCCCTGGAGGTCTTTGATCTTTGCCCCTGAACAGATTGAGGAGCAAGGTGAAGCGGATATTTACTTTCTCCCCCATCTTTTTGGAGTAATGGAAAGGAAGCAGGCTTGGCTGCCATCTATTGCCTTCAAAACTTGTCCCAGTAAACTTTACATCCAAATCTTCTTCTCTGGCTTTGACTTGAAATGTCTAAGCTGTAATTTCATATTTGGAGAACAAATAACATCCCCTGATATCACTTTGGTATTTACAAAAATAGCGATTGGAGGCTGATTGAGATCATTTTGTAGATTTCTGTTCAGTACTGGTTTCAGTCAAGTTCTTACTATGGTTTTTATACCCGATAGTCCAGTAGATTTGGTTCAATTCAGATCAAAATTGCAACATTTGTTACATTTTCAGCTTGTGTGGTTCACTTGCTGTGAAACGATCCAAACTTTTTGAAAACCTGTTCCCCTCCTCGCCTGTAGAGGCGCTACACTGAAGGACGTGACATGAAAATCTCTGAATACATGAGCGCAGCTTCCTCCTTAGCAAAATGAAACAAAATGGAGTAGTGCCAGATTTTAGCGTTTTGTAGGAGTTTCTTTACGAACCTTTTCTCTCGCTAACACCAGACATGAGCGTTTGCCTTTGGTTATATTTACCCAGAATGCCCTGCTCTATTCATGCTTTTGGAGTGCGCTCCGGTCTGGTCAAGAGTTAACTTGAACCGAACTCAGACCTCGAGTTTTTATGTTGGTGTCATACAAATGAATAATCTCCATCTTATATTAACATTTATAGTCAGATTCAATAAATTGACGAGGCTCGTTTATTATATAAAAAGGACAGAAACTGTTCTGCAGAAAGTTTCATTTCATGTTAAGATGCTCATTTGACATAGATTCTTATTGTTTAAGCAGGTTTTAACTTGGTTTGCGTATTTTGAACTAAAGAGTTTATTTCCTATCTCTGTGAGAATTGATAAGAAAATTGATAATGGAGTTGGTATCGGTAAATTTTCATTAATTCCCATCAGAGTTTGGTTGTGCGTTCACACCTCCCCAAATGGACCAGACTTTCCAGACAGTTTGATGAAATCGGACTAAACGGGATTGGTGTGAATTCTCCCTTAAGGTGATACTGAAAACATCAGAGACTGTTTGAGTGATACAGTTTGCACAAGCTGTGATGCAGCCATTACAAACCCAAAAGATGGGATTGAGATCACAGATTAATGAAGATTACACTCACAGCTACTAAAGGCCCCGGGATGAATCACGTTTGACCCGCTGTCCCATCAGAAGGCAATAAATCAGCTGGGAAGACGGCGGTGGATGATCAGGTCACCTCTCTGACATGGGAAACGGAGATATACGAAGGTCACAGGGTGTTTTCCTTCGATACGAACTGTGTCTGTTAGACCCCAACACGTGTGAAAGACTCGAGTTCAATCAACATTTGTGATCCCAGCGTTCCCCCGAGAGACTACGAGTCAATCAAAGCTTCAATCTACAACGCCAGACTCTGATGGTGCTGAATTGTGGGCAGACTGGGATCAGGCCTGGGATTACACACCAGACCCGGATCTCACATTCTTAGTATTCTTCGAATGCAAACATGCACGTCACCCCACATGCAGAGGGCTGACCCCTCTTTTCAGAAAGAAGCGTGCAGATCCCATGCTTAGTGACCCCAACCTGCCCCAGCTTCCACTTCCCACTGCCATCTCTCCCTCTTTCCCTCCCGTCCCTTTTTATATTTCAACGACTACCTTCCACTCATCCATCCACCCCTTCATGTGCCGTGGGAACCTACACCTGTGGCTCTCCCCAGGCAGCACCATCACCACATCTTCACCCCTTTCATTGTTACGAGTTGGAAACCTCTTTAGAGGGGTTTTATCTTGTTGCATTAAGCAAAGATGCTCCATGTTTTTCTGCCATGTCCCAATTTTCCTAAACTAGGATTCCTCTGCCTAAATCCTCTAATCCATCAGGGGAACAAGTAGGATTTTGGCGCTTTGACCTAAAGTGTGTTCTTTGCCTTGTCAGGCTGTTATCAAATATTTCTACTTTGATGAAAGACTTTAAGTCGGGCAGATTGAGATCACGTTTGTTTTTCCTGAAGTGCAACCCGTTCGGATTTACCGTGAGGACTTGATGGAAGAACCGCTGGCGGCCGTCCTGCAACTGTCCTGCTCAGGCTCGGCAGCACACATGCTGACACTAATTGTCCTCGTGCTGACTGCGTCTCTTCACGGACAATGGTTTTGATTGGAATGGGGGTGAGTTACGGTGTTGGGACAAGGGTCTTTGTTTGGTAGCCTTTCCCCGTTCCCTCCCCCAATCCTCCCCTTTATCCCCCTGCCCATCCATCTATCTTGTTCCGACCATTTGGGCAGCTGTCACTTAATCCAGCTAATCACAGACTGGGATGGTCTGTGGGAAACCAGTCTAGTCCATGGCTTTGCTCCTCTGACTTGAATCATTTACAGGATGTAGGCATGCAAGCAACTCTAGATATTTGTGAAGCCTAAAAATACTTTTTATATAGATTTATTCACCAAGTTATAGCCAGTGATTGCCAATCATTTCCTTTTCTATGCATTGGCATACACACCCACACACCAACCCACTTGCTCAGACCGGAGCAACCCGCCTTTCCTTTTGTGGTGGGGGGATGGGTGGAAAGGTCAGAAGCCGAGCTACGTGTCGTGGGATGATGCACGTTTATGTCACATAATCCATCGCCGGAGCTGCATCTGCTGCACGCCTGCAGTTGGACTGATGGTTTACCCAAACATCACCCTGAAGTTCATCTCACGTTTTGATTTACACTTTGATAGTTTCTATGTCTTACCTGTTGATTTGGCGTCTTACATCTTCCCAACTATTCTCTCGTCACCCATGGTCTTCCACAAAAACACTCCCCTCCCCTTCCTCCTGCCACCACCCACAGCCAGACAAGCCTGTTTAATCCCACAGCCCAGCAGCTACCAGCTTGCAGGTCCCCCAGATCAACAACAGACTTACAAACACACACTTTGCCATCCTTCCCTTGCTGGTTTCTTGATTCATGCATTCACAAATCCATTTTTTTCCCTCTCCTTAACCAACCCCCGCCCCGCTCCAATATCCCGTCGGTGACATTACACTAGAGGTCACAGCAGTCACACTATGGGTACTACAACTGTCACTGGTAGTGATGTAATGACTGCTATTTAGGTCAGCTGGTTGCCTAGCAGTGATGCTGGTTTGTGTGTGTACATCTATTTACATTTACTCAAACCAGTCTGTGCTGTGATTGTGCAAAATGCAAACTGTCTTACAGTCTTTATGGGCTAAAATATATAAAAATTTTAATCATTCTATCATTTCCAATCATGTTTTTAGGCCACATCAATGAACTGTGCAGATGAAGAAATTAATTTGGTATTGATAGTCTTGAGTTATCGAAATAGTTTTGGTTCTGTTCAAAATCGTTGAAGTCTTTGAGTATAAATTTGATAAGCGTGCAAACAATGTTCATCAACACGCTACAAGTGTAAAGCATAACTTGGTGTGAAACGTGATAATCCACTTAGCGGTGATTTAACTCCCCGTCCGACAACCAAGGGCAAAGCCGGTCCATGTAGAGCAGATCATCATGCAGGCAGAGTCACTTTGTTATTGGCAATCAAACCTGCAGGAGACAAAGGGAAATTGATTTTAATATTAATCAGAAAGAAACTGAAACTCATTTGCATCAGAAAAACAATGTGAATTTTTTTTGTAGTTGTTAAAGGAAGCTCAGTGTTTGGCAGTAATCTACTCTGACTCCAGCTTCAGGTCATTATTGTGGTTTTTATCCAGATTAACCATTTTCAATGGCGGAGGGCTTGCTCTGGAATTGCAGCACCCCCACTTTTAGTTGCTTATTTCTTGTAGAAACTCTTTAAAAATCTACCTTTTTTATGTTTATAACAACCTTTTATGATGTTTTAAAAAATATAGCTTTTTGACTTAAGTACAATTGTCAAATGGGCAAAAAGTCGACTTTAAACTGTTATTTATTTATTTATTTATTTTACAAAAGTCTGGATGGTTAATTGTCCCAGAAGTTATTGCAATAAACCATATGATCGTTTTGAGACCTCTGGTAATATTATGGTATAAGATATACAAAATAGATAATCAGAAACGACAAAATGAATTATAAAGTCTCTAAAAAAAAATTGTCCTTCAGAAAAAGGGCAAAGCAAAAACCAAAGACTTTGTCATAAAATTTTTGGTAGAGAAAAAAAGAAATAAATCATGCTAATGGAAATTATTGAGCTTGTTTTAAGTGATCATGCAATTAATTGATTTACTGCTTATTGTGACAAGCTTCAGGTTTTATATTAATCAGAGCATGGTAACCAATAATTCTCCTTTTTTCTATATACATGAAGCAAACTTCTGTTTTCTTCAAAATGGGAAAGATTAGACAACATGCAATTAAAATATGAATAGAATAATATAATTATTCTCCTAAACTTGTCCCGATTTACCGTCGAGCTACAAAATATTATAAGAATCATTAAAAAAAATGCATTAATTATCCACATTTTGCTTATTTGTCTGTTTTGTGTTAAAGTGGGAATTCGTAAAAACTAAAACACAACAAAGTGTTAAAGCCTTTATTTATGGTGTTTTTTTTAATAATCTGAATTGATACAAGTAAAAAAACCAAACATTTAATTTCCTTTTGGGATCAAAGTATTTTTGAACTTAAATTTGTGCGTTTGTACTCTGCAGTTGAAGAGTTTAAAACTGCTGGAAAGTTTTTATTTTTACACCCTAAAGAGAATTTTATCAGTATTTAGTCTAGAATAAAAGTTGAGATTTCTATCTTTATTTCTTTTAGTTCAGTCACGAAACCATATTAACTTTCTTTTATTAACCACTTTTCCTCCTCGTTTTTTTTAAAGTCCTTGTAATGACTCCACTTACGGCTTGTCATTTATAAAACCATTTAAAAACTCAACCCATCGAGCTCATTCTGATACAGCAGAAGCTTTCAGAACCTGCAAAGTTTCACTCCTGAGCTGAAAAGTGTGAGAGAGCTGATATTTCCATGCAGAGCTGGAGGAAAGTTTGAAGGAGTTGGTGCTTAAGGTTGATGCTCTTCGCTCTTCTCCAGTTGCTACTTTTGGCTGCTCACAGTTGGACCTACTGTAGCATGTTCTCTTATTTCTGAGTCATTGGGTTTCATTGGGGCTGTAACTCTAGCAGTGCTCTGTAGTCAAGCCAAGTTGAATACCAGACTCTGTAGTAGCAATAAAATTGATTTTTGCATCATCGGTTCCAATGTGTGTCTGATGCTTGTTCAAGAATTAAGTGACTGAAATGATGCTCCGCTGGTTTTTGCTGACGTTTCCTTTGCAATGAATCTAAAGGTTTGTCTTTGGACTTGTGCACCATGTTTTTCTGGAACAAGAAATATGATTTGCAAAATATATTTTTGTACTGAAATAAAGTAAAGTCTGTTTTCTTAATTTAATTCTCATTGTGTGCGTCTCTCACTCTTTCTTTTTTCTCTTTTCTGCAGCGAACGTTTACGTTGATTGTTGAATCTTGGGACTGGGACAACGACACACGAAACAGTAAGTTCATACTTTAAAATAAAAATTATTAACTTATAATCTGTTTTCCTCCAGTCTTTTCTGGGCATTTTTATTTATTACAGTGGTAGTAACTGTACTACAATAAACAACAAAATACAACAACAAAATATCAATACTTTCTAATTACACCAGACATTTGAAGTAAAGATTTTATGCTTTTATAAAAACTATTTAGCGCTATTTAGTTCCTTCCTTCCAAAATGTGAAGTAGAATAAATAATTCCCAATAAATAAAGATGATTTCTGCTTCTGAATTGCTATTAAAAGCTGTAAAGTGTGGACACATTCTTGTTTTTATTTCATATTAATATCATTGCTTCACTAAATATGATGCAGAAGCACACTTGTATCAGATCTATTGAATTGTTGTAATTTCATTATTCTATCCCTTCAATTTTTAAACAAATTGACTTTTTTAGAACTTTTTGCACAGCCTCATTTTGATAATCAAATATGTACCAAGTTTCCCAGCAAAGGTGTGACTGATATCAAAATAAAAATAGTTTTTTATTGATTTGAGAAACCAGTACATTAAATTAAAGGGAGCTCATGCCAAAATAATGGCTGCAACAAACTATTTTAGTAATTGATTGATCTGACAGTTGATCGGTTTTAAAAAGGCACATTAACAGATTTTTCTCTTAACTTAAGTCTTTTTTTATACGCTTTAGAAATGCATGAAAGGATGTAAATAAACAAAACTGTTTCTTTTTTAAATAAGAAAAAATTAACATTTTATTGCCTAAAATGCAATAAAACTGCATTAGTTTCATTAAATTTATCTGGGTAAAGCTAACAGAATATCACTTTAGGAGTTTTGGCTTCATCACATTTACAGACAAAAGTGTTTTTATCCAAAATGCTAAATGTATATTTTTTTGTACAGTTTTGGGTAAATCACTGCAGATTTTTATTATTTATTTTTTTGAGTTTATGTACTTAAAAATTACTAAATTAGTTGACGATTATTTGAATAATCATGATTAATCTGATTAATCGTTTCAGCTGTGGTCAAAATTAGAAACTTGGAAAAAACCTTTGAAATCTTCTTGACTTAATTGGAAAGACCAAATAAAAAGACGCACAAGTCTTTACGATTAACAGAAAATAGTACATTTAGTTCCAAAATCTTTGCAGATTAATGTATTTATCCAATGTTCTGGTGAATGTGAATGTTTGTGTTGGCAGAAAATTTAGGTGGGAGTTTATGCTAAAATATTCTCACAGTGCAAACCTTGACTGTTGGTACTGTTGGCTCTGATGGTCATTTTTGACCAGCTGTATCCTGTTTTATTTTTTTTTTCCTTTGAGTACGTCCGCCTGGTGGACTTTTTAAAACATTTTATTACACATCTGTGCAGAATCCCCGTCTTGAGGAAGAGCAATCATCAGCTGTAATATCCGCATGTCTGAATGCGGCTTTGATATGCAAAGATTACCAATAATTACTCATGAGATTCTTCTATGTGTTCATTAACGCAGAACCGACGGTTTCTGATCATCTCGTGTTTATTTGAGGTTTTTGCATCCTGTTTTGGCGCCCCCATCAAACAGACGTCCGCCTGTGGACGGAGACAATGGAGAATAAATAGATTTTGACATCATCGCTCTTTGATTAGCCGCGTGTCGTCTTTTGTTGCTGCATTAGTTGAGTAAATTTGCGGCTCTGATGGATCGGAGGCCTAATTGTTGCTCGAAACATTCCAGTTGGTTTCCTTCCAGCCTGTAGCAATCAGCCTGAGCCAAATCGCCGTAAAGAACATAAATGGATGTTTCTGGTCCAAGTGTTTAAAGCGTCTTAAATTAGTTAATTTATCTTGGTATTATATATTTAGTGTAAAAAAAAAAGACTCAATTTAATGTGCAAGATCCTGGCTATCCCAGAAAATATTTGAAAAAAATTGGTTAAACTGATTAAACTCATATTTTTGGTTTTAAACCTCAATCGCTAAGGTGTGATCTAGAATTATTTTCAATATCAGGACCAATAAAGGTATTGGTAAATTTACTGCCACCACCATATGTCTCAGTTAATGGGTTAACAGTTGTGGTTTGGAATGATTGGCAATTAAAAAATTTCCCACCTAAAATGTGAAACAAAAAAGTGAATTTCTGTTCTTGAAAAGGTAATGGGGTATGGCAAATTTTTTAAAAGCACTTTACAACAATAACAGTAATGATTATGGGTGGAAAATGTATCGCAGTATAAGTTTTTCGTATCTCTTGATCAGTAATTGTCAATATTAACTATTAATATTTTATATCTGAAATGCAGCCAAACTTTTCCTGTTTCATCCACAGGAACAGGAAAAAAGTATAGTTTTCACTCCTATACTTTGTTTTTTTTAATTTTTTGATACTTAGGCAGTTTATGAGGCAGCGTTGGAGAAGTTACTCAACAAGTTGTTGCTAGGTAACTGAAGTTTGGCGGAACTTGTACCTGCTTGTGGTTGCTAGGTAACCAAAGAGTGAGGGAGGGAGTTGATTCTACCAACTTCGCTGACTTCGTTGAGCGGTTAAAGCCCTGTGTTGAGGTTTCTGTTAATCTTGAAACTAATTTAAAACTGTTGAATAGATAAAGCAGTTTTATTTATTTGGTTTTATTTTTTTCGATTCAGCTGTTTTTTAATTTTATTTAAGAAGAGAGAAAAAATATTGCAGAAATGAACCTAGTTCTTTATAGTGAACGTTATGTTGCCGTAGTCTTCTGAATAGGTTGTGAAAGAAAAATGGATGTTTAAATTTTTCTTTTTTTTCTCCTGAAGTTGCATGAAGTTTTTGAAAGTGCATCTACAGTTTGGCTGATCTGGATATTTGTTGAGACTTGCTTTCAGCAGAGCTGCACATTTTTCTGAGAGGTTCTGCATTTTATAGTTGGGTAGACCATGCTTTCTGTGGTGGTTAATGGAGCATACAGTTCAGTTTTTTATTTTATTTTTTTCTTTACATTGTTTGAACCCATGCTTGTTTTAAAAGGTCAGGTTAAGGTCAAAGGGTGAACAGGTCAAATAAGTCCTGAGGTGCAACATAAAAACAGATCTTAAGTCTCATTATATTGTAATACAAAAATCTCTTCATACACTTTTGATTTCAATCAATTTTTGCCATAATTTTCTAGCTTTGAGAGTAAATCTAAAATATTGGTAAACCCAGTTATGTAGTCAAATTTATATGCAGTTTCTTGCAGATTAATTTTAAAATGTGGAAATCTTGGTATTTTTATGACCAAAATAAAAATAGTTTATATAATGTAACAAAATCAGGCAAAATAAACACTTTTCCAAACCAGCTTCTCTCAATGTAAAACTTCTAAAACTACAACAAAACTGCTAGTGAATTTTTGGGTTAAAATAAGTGAATTCAGTGAAGTTAACACAGTGGGTCGACAGTCCAGACATTTACTCAAAAGAAAGAAGAACTTATTGGTAAAAGGCTTTTCAAATACTCAGTAATTGTTCAAAAAGTCAATGTAATATTTAAAAAATACATCGCAGGACAGAAAAATACAAAGTTATGTGGACATTTTGGAATTTTAAGGACCAAAATGAAAATAGTTTGGATAGAATCTGGGAAAAGAAAAATTTAGACTTTTCAATAAAGAACTTATGAAACTTTAACAAAACTGCAGGTGATTTTTGTTGTTCATTTAGTAAAGTTACTCGCAGGAGGTAAAGTATCCAGAATGTTCACTCAAGTAAGAGTAATGACATTTCACAATAACATTTCTTAAGTAAAAGTAAAAATGCTCCCAATAGTTATTTATTTTTTTATTTTAACCAAGTAAATGTAACCAACCGTTTTGCCACTGACTGAAGCAACAAGAGAACTTTGCTATTTTTTGTCTGATCAACTATCGTCATTATTATTTTATAAACCGACTGAGTGTTTGTCTCTTTTTGAGGTATTTTTTTTATATCCTAAGACTTTCCTCTTCCTCATTGCCAGACTCTGCATACATTATCTTCTATGCAGACTCACCCAAACGTTCAATATTGACGGCATGACTCTACAAGTCTAACAGACATGAAGCTCAACATGTCGCCCATGACTCAGCACGCCGGTCTGGTTCTACATAAGAACCGATGCGTGGTTCTGTCAGTGGATTCCTCTCCTCCACAGTCACATCCTCCCGTCTGCCTCTAACCCCCCGTCCCACCGCGTCCTCAGGAAAGGCAGCTGGCTGTTTTCCTTGTGTTTATCGAACAGGAAGTGGAGCGGACTGGGCGAACTGGCCCACTGTTTAGACACTTGGTTGCAGAGACCGGCTTGGGCCCGGAGCCCATTGTTCTCTATCTGGCAACTGGCGAGGGTTATTTCTGTTGTTGTTGTTGCTTAATTCTGTCTGACATTGTGTAAGTCCCCAGCAGAGGAAGGTGCAGGCATGTGTGTGTGTTCCTGTTTCCAACGAGTCCAAAACCGTGGCGAAAGAGAAATCACGGTCCCCGCTCCACAGCGATTGTTTGTCTGCTTTGAGCTCGCCTCGATAAATCAAATTGTTTTCCTGCTGTTGGGTTTCTCAGAACGTTGTAGCAACAAAGATAAACATGAGCATGGAGGCTTAAAACTCTCATATGATGGATAGATTAAATGGTTTTCAGTTGGTTACTTGATCAACTGGTAATTTTCACATTTTCTTAGGGTTGTCAGGATAACAAATTTTGATGGATAAGAGTTGTTTTTGTGACCATTTTCAAGATGTATATTGACAGCACTGCAAAAAAACACTGAGTATTTTTGGTCTCATTTCTGATGTGAATACCTTTGTTCACTTGAAATAAGAGAAAAGTAACTTCAGCAAGATACAGCAGCTTGTTTTAAGTCAAGTCTTCCTTAACATTGATGAAAAAGTTCTAGTTCCACTGGCGCCGTTACCTAGCAACGCCAGCCACGCCCTGCCCGTCGCCTAGCAACCCAGTTCTAGTTCCACTGGCAGATTATTTCAGTAAAAACATGGGGAAATGAAATAATCTGCCAATGAACGAGTACCTTTTCACCAATATTAAGGAATTATTGACTTAAAACAAGGTCAGATTTCTTAGGTTATCTGTAAGTTAGTTTTGTCTTATTTTATAAATGTTTGTTCTAGAAACTGGACCAAAAGTACTTGGTAATTTTTTTTTTGTTTTCAAAATCGATAAAACGAAATTAAAAATCATTCTTCAACTGAAACCATAAATAAAATGTATTATGAAGTCTGTAAATATAAAAACATATTAATAATCAGAAGGGAAATTATTGACCCAATTTTAATTTATCATCTGATTGTGACTTACTCCCTCTATCTGATGTCAAAGTATTTTCTCAAATGAAAACAGTTTGCATCAACTTGTTTATAATTTAGTTTTCATCATAAAGCAGTTTTCACATCACTATTTAAAATAATTTCATTGGCTTTCAAGGCATTTTTGGAAGGATAACATTCAACAATTAAGACTTTTTTTAACCCCAAACTTGACTTGAAATGGTTCTTATTTCTTATTTTCTTTCTTTTTGTGTGGAGTTTTTTTCTTTTGGGAAACAGAGGGGCAATAAGGTGCAGTTTGCCTTTCATTTACTACCTTGCATTTAGATCGTCACTAAAAGAACAAGGTCAAAGTTGGAAGTGGCTGAAGTTGGCCTTAAAGACAGTGTGTGGAGTTCAATCAGTAGAGTTGCTGCTCCTCTGAAGCAAAGTGAGTCCAATGAGGTGGTTGAACATCTAATCAGGTGACATCGTTTGAAGATTTTCCAGGCATGTGGTCCTGGAGCAGAGCCAGTCCTGCAGTTACTGAAGGAGTATCCATCCCATCAGTTCTGGATCCTTTGATCAGCTTTTCTTTCCCAAATCGGGTTTAGGGTTAATGTTTTCTCAAACTTTTACGCAAACTACATCGAGTGGACATGGTTTCATGTTCGTTTCAGACGGCGAGGAGCTGCTGATCGAGCGCGGCATTCACACCGGCATGATCAACCCCGGCGATCCCTGGCAGACCAACCGCCATGACGGGCCTGTGGCGCGCCTCGTCTACCGCATCCGGGTGCGCTGCGACGAGAACTACTACGGGAACAAGTGCAACGAGCTGTGCAATCCTCGGGATGACTACTTCGGACACTATCGCTGCGACGCTTCAGGGACTCGGGTTTGTCTGGACGGCTGGATGGGCAAAGAGTGCAAGACAGGTTAGCTCAGAAAACACTTTCCTAACCAGATCATAGCTACGGAACCGACTGCTTGTCTAACCTTTTCTCTAGATCACTTGTGGTTCAGTATGAGTTATAAAAGCATGGTTGTGTAAATCTCAAGAGTGGAGCTTGACAGCATAATGGGGCCATTGTTGATGGAAAGAAAAAGGAGTAAATTTCCACCAAAAGTTTGGGATTTATCTCACAACTGTCCTTGTTCGTTCTTGAAAAATTTAGTTCCAAAAGTCAAAAAATTTCAAGAAAAAAACTCAAATTTTCTAAAAAATTCAAGGCCATTTCTTAAATTAGTCTAAAAATTTGAGTTCCAAAAGATGAACATTTTCAAGAAAAAACTAGTTTTTAGTTTAATTTCAGAGATGTAATCTTTTTTTCTAGAAAATTTGAGCTCCAAAAGTCAAAAATTTTCAGAAATACTGCAGAAAAAAACAAGGAAATTCCTGAGTACCAAAAGTCAAATCTTAAAAATTTGTTTAAAATTTTCTAGAAAAATTTTGATTCATTTCAGAAATTTTCTGGAAAAAAACTTTTGACTTCTGCAACTCAAATTTTAAGTCAAATATGTTCCACTTTTGAAAATTGACACCTTTTGAAAGTGAAATTTCCACAAAAACAAAATTTCTTGAACATTTTTGAAATCCAAAAATGACTGTAGTAAATTTAACTTTTGAAACTAAAAAAAAAAAAAAGAACAAAACATGGACATTTTTGAGATTGAACTCAAAATTTAAGTTTTCTTAGAATTTTTTTCCCTGATGAGACTCAGAATTTGAGTGGATTTTTTTTTTTTTTTGCTGCAGTTGTCCTAACAGACTGGGGGGTCCACTGTAAATCCCTCAGCTAACCTTGAAAGGTGTGAAAAGATGGGTGGTGAAAAGGGTGGAGTTGTTTTTAAAAGCTGGGTAGAGTTTTATATGCAAGTCGTAAACTCGTTTCAGAGCGCCGTTAATAACTGTGTCTTTGCATTTGTTGAAATTATGCTTTTCCCACCTTCACCTTCCATTTGTGACATTTCTCAACATGAGAATTTAACTGTTTTCTCGTTTTTCTCCAGCGATCTGCAGACAAGGCTGCGACCCGGTACACGGCAACTGCTCTGTTCCAGGCAAATGCGAGTAAGAAATGTTTTATTTTTGAGCTTCTGGTGGTAAATGTAATTATGAATAACGTATTTCTTGTTTTTGGTATCCGATTTTTGCCACTTTGAGACAGTTTTATGTTTAAAGGAGAATCCTGCAGCATTTTGAAACCATAGAAATCTTGCAGACGATGACAAAAAAGAGAGAAAAGTCTAGATTTGACATTCCGAACAGAAGCAGCATCAACTTGGTGAGGCTTGTTGTTTCCAGCCTCTCCTTCCCTTGTGGGCATCTCCCAGATCTCTTCTGAAGGCGAGGCCGAAGCCGCTCCTGCCTTCTCGTATTTTTAGCAGCTCGAGATCCTCCTCAGAATACCAAGCGCCTCATCAGCTCTCTGCACCTTGGACCAAAGAAGGACGCTGCTCTTCGTGTGTGAATTGCTGCGCCGTAAACTGTGCCGGGAATTGTCAGACCCCGGTTTCCCCCCTGTCCGCATTGCAGTCCTCCTTGAAGGGCAAGGGGCAGCGGAGGAAATGAATACCCGCTGCGTTATTTACATTCCCCCAAAGTGGAAATGACGGTTAAATAAAGTGACGTGCACCGTCCCTGCTGGTGCCTTGTTTCCAGGATGCGTGCACATCCCGTTGTCATCTGTGGAAACCCTTCTGTCCTCTCCCCACCTGCCGGATGTGACGACGCTCCACGACTTTAAAAAAAAAAAAAAAAAAACACCTTCTGAGCCAAACACCATGGAAAGATGGTGTTTGGACGATTGGGGCCAATTAAAAAAAAATTTACTTTTGTCTTTTCAGATATTTGACTTGTTTTCTCAGAATTTCAATGTTTTGTTTTCCTCAGAACTTTGACAGATTTTTTTTCTCAGAATTTTCACAATTTTTTCAGATTTTTTTTTTGTATCCAAATTTTGATGTTTTTTTTCCTCAAAATGATCATTTTTTTAATCAGTATTCTGACTTTGAATTCAGACTTGAAATTTTGGCTTTTTTCCCCAGAATTTTGAGTTTTTTTGGTTTGTTTTTTTCTCTTCCAAGTCTTGTTTCTCCGAATTCTGACTTTAATCTTCAGATCAATATCCTTCTTTATAATCTTTTTTATTCCGGTGGCCCTAATCCTCTTCCGTATGACCCAGTGTTGGAAGCTGCTTCTCGTTTTTACGCGTCCTCCTCATTCCGGTTGGTGAACTGCGGCTGATTCATGTAACCCGTCAACAGGAAGAGCGACTTGAATAGGGGAGCGGCAGTAAAAAGGTCGTCCTGCAGGAGCACAAATTTAATGATTCCCCAGGGCACAAAAAGCTGGCATTAAATCATTTACCACCTCTTTTTTGTTCTATATTCGCCCGGGTACGTCACACCTAAAAGCTGCTGCACAAAAGCTGGTATGTGTCGGCTTTTACTTCGCTCCATTCAAACTTCAGAGTGCGCCGCTTTGGGCCTGTTCCGACACATTTAAGAGGCTTGTCCTAAGAATCACCTTGGATCTGCAGAACCTTTTTCTTTTTCAGAAAGATTCAGACTTTGTGGGTTGGAATCCATTTTATTTTGAAACCCAGAACTACAGTAGCTCTACCTACTGGGGACCATTTTATTGTATCACTTATCTTTTATCGTGATTTTCTTATAAGAATTTGGTTTTTACATAGGAGCAATATACATAAATGTCACCTTACCACATTATAGCATAAGCTAATTTGCATCTGCAGTCATTTGACAAGTTACAAAATGCAATAATAAAATAAAACTGAAAATATAAACTGCTTTCTAATCATTGTGCACACAGTTAATGTTTGCATTTCTGAGCAGTTTAGCAATATTTTCAAGTTGGATTTGAAAACTCACATCATCATTTTTGATTTATTATCACAATAAATTCCAATTAATACTTAAAAACAACCAAAAATAACAGTATTCTTTTTTTATTTTACTATTTTTTTCCACTGTTTGTTCAATGGTAATGTCAGTAAAGTTGAAAACATGATTAAATTCAGTTATTGTGTGCAGCCTAGTGGTACAAATCAAACCCATTTGCGATTGGTGTCTATAATAGCTGTGAGATAATCACAGCCATACATTTATCTAAAAGGTTTCGCTTTTATCCTTATCAAAATAATGCCACAAAATATAGTGATAAACTTTAAGTCTATATAACCCACCCCTCCATTTGTCTTGCTTTCTTGTCCAGAAACATGCAACAAACACCAAAATCTTACCAAGTGTCTTTTAGTTTCTAGTGCAAATACCTTTGAAATGAGGCATATGTCTTCCAGAAAAGTTACTTTGTAAGTTAGTTTTGTCTTATTTGAAGCCTTATTTCACTTGGTAAGATTTTGTTTTGCAGTGCTGGAGAGTGGCTGGTTTCCAAAGTCTTGGTCTCTCAGAAAGGCAGCGGTGCCGTCTGCAGGGGGCTCAAAATAGCCGTCAATTGACAAGACAGCTGTCCCGACGACACAGCGGCTTTGGAATAGCAGCGTACGACTCTGTGGCTGCGCTACACGGACTCTGTGTATATACACAGTTGTCTCCAGCCACTCACTGCCTGAGCGAGTTTACCACCCTCGTAGCCGCCACTCTCCTTCAAAACCAGACTCCTGCTTGCGCGCGGGAGCCCATGGAAGTATACTTAACCTCTCCTGCCCTGGAATGTCAACATACACTGGGATTGCTTGGCAGCAGGCCATGGGACCAGGATGAGTCCATGTTCAGATCAATTATACTGGGCTTTGTTCTGGGATGCATTTATTACGAATGAGTTGCCTTTTTTATTTATTTTTTGCCACATTCAACATGCAGTTTGAGGATTTATTCAATGATTAATAGGCTTCTTTAAATGCCACCAAACTTCTACAAAAACCATAAATCAATTCGGACATTTTTCTTTTTCTCGCATTTGATGATTAGAACCATCATTTCACATTATGGCTGAAACGATTAATCGGATTAATTGTGATTAATTGATTATAGTAGCGATCGATTAATCATTGACTAGAGTATACAAACCCAAGAAAAGGCCATATGCAAAAAAAACTATTCAAAGCAATAATTAAGCCAAAACTGTAAAAAAAAAAAAAATTAAATTGGCATTTTAAGATGAAAACATCTTTGTCTGTAAATATGCTTCACCCAAAACTCGTCAAGCGAAATAGTTTTACCTAAAGGAACGCTATGTTGCTGCGTTTTAGACAACAAAATGTTTTCAGATTCAAAAATTTGCATCTTTTTTGTGTAAAAGACTCAAGTGGTTGAATGTAAAATTCATAGAATGTGTCCATTTTTTTTATCCGATTAATCGCCAGAATTATCGATTGCTTAGAACAATGACACGGTGAAATTCAGTGGTGTTTGCAGGCTTTGGTAGAGAAATGTTTTTCCTTCAAAATAAAAGCATGTCAATCATGACAGGACTTTTCTGGTTATTAAATGAAATGTTTAGTAATGTTTAGACATGCATTTGGATGAGATGATTCAGTCAAATCTTTATTAACTATATTTGATCAGGTGGGGAACTAAAACGTATCTACTTCACGAAATGTTTCAGGGATAGAAGCCGTGTCTTATTTATTTTTTATTTTCTAAACAGGTGTAAGTACGGCTGGAAGGGCCAGTTCTGCGATGAATGTGAAGTTTTTCCCGGATGTGTTCACGGCACCTGCAACCAGCCCTGGCAGTGCAACTGTGAGAGGAACTGGGGCGGCCTGTGGTGTGAAAAAGGTATGCACTCTTTGTTTTTTATAATAAAATATTGAATATTTGTTACCATGGTGAACAGAAGTTTTCTCAAACTTGAACATTCAGGTACTTGATAGTTGATTTCTGACTATTGGAGCTCAGAAATTTCATTTTTTGTAGGAAAGTTCTGAGATTAATCTCAAAATTTCAGGTTTTTTGGCAGCAATTTGCCCTTTTATTTTATCTCCAATGGCCCAAAAAAGAATGAGGTGTTTGTTTTTTCTGGTTGTATCAAAATTGGTGTAGTTGGCAAAACTGCAACGGAAGCACTTTTTTCATATGCGATCAACAACCGGATGTTACTACTGCCGGAAACGGCAAAGAAGACAGGAAGTGGTTGGATTTTGATGGAGTTGCATGTTTTTAATAACTTATTGCATGAAAAAACGTATTACTATGTGATTTTTAATTGCGTTTTTCATTTAAAGGAAGCATTGAAATGACAAAATTGCATATTTTTTACATTAGCGGAATATTGTCGAAGTTTTGTTCACATTTGTAGCTACTGTAGTGCTTTTATAAATCTGCAGAAATGGAGCTACTGATGACTTTAGTATGGTAGTTTATTAAGACGTATACTAAAGGTGTTTACTACAGTAATTTGTAGAGAAATTAATAGAAAAATCTGACCCTAATGTTAGCTGTAATTTATCACCAGATTAAGTTGTTTAAAATGAAGTCTGCCTCATCTTTAGTGGCGTCTCCGTCTATCTGGAAACCAGAAGCTGGATAGTTTTACTGTCTGAGATCTGAGCAGCGGCAGGATCACCCGATCCGCCCTCATGCCTCCGTCAGAGATGGCTCTTCGGGGGATGAGGACAGATCCTGAGATCCCCAGTGGAGGCGGATTCCTGCTCATTTATTTACCAGGTTTTTCGGGGGAACCTGGCTTCAGCCTGAGTCTTGTGTGAAATGCTTTAGCTGATTTATTTTATTTAAAAGAGCAGGAAAGAAGCACAACCATTTATTTTAATTTAATATGTGCAAATAAGAGGTTGGTTTGTGCTGCTAATTCTCAACCACCTGTCTGCAGCCTGCAAATACAGAAAAATTAGTCATAAAGCGGAGCAGCAGGGGGCTGAGAAAACACCTCCTGCCAACGCAGGCAGCTGGTCCTCGATTCAGAGCGAAGCCTGCAACGAGATTTCTGGGAAATCCCAGAAAAAGTGACACATGGAGGTGGCTGCACAGAGCTCTGCAAAGAACAAAACACACTGCAGACTTGAAGCTTCACTTAAACGTTGATAAGATGGTGGGATGGAATGCATTTGGTTGCATTGTAACAGGCTTCTATCTGTTCGATTGGTTAAGTTAAAGTTTAAAGTCGTCTTCATGAGCTCAGTTCAGCTGATCAAATGGATATTTTTTTTCTCTCAATAGAACTTAAAGGGGACATATTATTTAAAAATTCTAATTTTGCACATTTTTATACTTCAGTATGGGTCTCAGCTGCTCCTAAAACCAGACCAAGCACTTAAGCTATTCCAAAACTTGTTTTTTGGTGTCTGGAAAATGAGCTGTTCCAAAAACCTTCCGCTTTAGTCACATTTGCCGTTACCTAGCAACTGCAACGAAGCCCAGCCTAGCAACCCCAGTTGAGCTCTAGCATGCTTGGTCAGTTGTATGCACCGTACAATGGCTGCTGGAAAAGACTAATGTTTTGTTGTTGGATTGCTAGTCAGAAACCACTTTCAATATTCTTTTAGTTGTGCAGGAGGCTCCACTTCTGCTTTTCGAAGATGTACTGTTGCATACTTTCTCATCTGTTTGCAGCCTTTTTTACGTGCAACTGTAAGCGTTGAATCGGCCTGGGAAAAAACTCATTCTGAAAAATGTAATGAACATGTTTTATAGACTTATCCTAATCTGTTGAAGGAATCACAATAAGTCACCTTTAAGATGAAGAGCTGCTGGTTGATAAAATGAAGACTCATGCTTTTTTTCCTAAGGTTTCAGTTTACTGGTGCAGTCTGTGTCCAATCGGATTTCATCTGAAGAGCTATAGCAGAAAAATTAATAAGACAGCGTTCAAAATATTTAAAAATGTTTTTTTTTCTGTAACAATAATGTGTTGAAAGTCTTTCTCTCACTTCTAACATTTAGTCTTTTTTCCTCAGAAAAGGTTTTCTCTCTGAAAATGTTTGAATTTTTAAACTTCCAGGCATCTGCTGGTTGGACAGAAAATCAATTTCATCCCATTTATTGGAGCATTTCTGCTTATTATTTGTTTTTAAAGTCGTCTTTCTGTTTTCTACCAGATTTGAATTACTGCGGCCGTCACCAGCCGTGCGTCAACGGAGGAACCTGCATGAACACCGAACCGAACCAGTACTACTGCGCCTGTCCGCAGGGCTACTCTGGAAAAAACTGTGAGATAGGCAAGTCGTTTTTTAAACAACTTTTAGTTTCAGTTTTGAAATTGTGCTCGATTTTTATATAAAAATATTAACTTCAAAAGCTAACAACATAATAAAGTCATTATTTGATTCTTATGGTGTCACTATGAATTTTTGCTCTGGAATTAACTTTTTCTGTAATATTTGCTGCTATCAGCCGAACATTCCTGCGTTTCCGACCCTTGCTCCAACGGTGGGACGTGTCGTGACGTCGCTGCAGGATACGAGTGTCTGTGTCCGCCAGGCTGGAAGGGGCCAATCTGTGACAAAAGTCAGTCGTTTCACTGTTTTTTTTGTTTGTTTTTACTTTCTACACTGCTCTGTAACTTTATCATTCCATTTTTCTGAGTCCATTCTCATTTTACAGTCACTAATTGGCAGAGTTTTGTTTTGTTTTTATTTTAGATTTGGATGAATGTGCGTGCAGTCCATGTTTTCACGGTGGGACCTGTATCGACCTGGAGGATGGATTCGAGTGTGTGTGCCCCCCACAGTGGGAAGGGAAGACATGTCTCATAGGTAAGTTGATCTTTCATAATAATTTTTACATTTTTAAAGCAATTCTGCTTTTAGTTCTTCATGCTAATTGTGCTAAAAGGCCTTCAAAAGGCGACCAGTCGCTGTGTTTTCGTCTAGAGTTTTAACACCTTGCAAATTTTGACATTTAATTATCTAAATATTATGGTTTTTATTTATTTTTCTGGACAGCATGATCATGGTGTAAAAATTAGCAGTGTTTGTGACATTCCCAGGTCATCCGTTAGCTTCGCATCATCTGTCATAATTTATGGGTTGAAATGTTTTGGAAATTTTTCCTTCTAATTTTTTATGTTTTTGTAGTGAAGAACAAAGTTTTTTGTTTAGTTTCTAGTCCAAATATCTTGGTTCACTTGAAATAAGAGAAAAATAACTTTTCAGAAAGTTATAGGAGCTTGTTTTAAGTCAATAACTCGTTTATATTGATGAAGTTTTAGATCCAATGGCAGATTATTTAACTTGTGACACGTGAATATGTCCAAGTCCAAGTCCAACCCAGCCCAGTGGAACTAGGGCTGGGTTGCTAGGCGACAACCTGGGCTTGTTTGGCGTTGCTAGGTAACGGCACCAATGGAACTAGAAGTTTATCAATTGTACTTAAAACAAGCTCCTTTATCTTGAAGAAAAGTAAAGTTGTTTGTAAATTAGTTTTTCAAGTGTACCAAGATATTTGTACCAGAAACTAGACCAAAAATTATTGGTGTGAATTTGTTTTTACAGTATTTCAAGCCCCCTAATACTGAGCTACAGACGGTATTTATAAAAAAAGATTGTAATGTTCCAAAAATGTGTCAATATTTTAAAATTTTGTGTGGAAAATGTGATCCCTAAGACACATTTAGTATCTTAAATGGGGATTTTGAAGACTTTCTAAGTTGTGGTTTTTCTCTCTGGTTGCGACTTTCGTCCCTCCGTCGCTCCCCGTCCGAAAAGCGGACGTGACCGGCGCCAAGCCAGGAAATGTATGACCACCAGTAAACAAGGTTGTTGTGCTTGTATGTGCGTCTGGAGGTGCAGGCAGGAAAGGGATCCCAAGTGTTGGGTCTCATCTTACAAGCTCTGGTCTCGGCTTACAGGCAGGTATAGGTCTCCTGTCTCACCTGGAGCCTGTTGTGAGTGCAGTGTTGGGTTTCAGAGAGGACAGCCGTGTAGGTGTGCGTTGCAGGACATTGTGCTGCCGATGGGCCCCCCCCCCATAGTCTCCATCTCGTCGTGTTTGTGCAACTATTTTTTCCACTCGTTTATGTTGCAGTAAAGACATGATGAACCGTTCTGAACAGCTCTGCATGCAAAATGTTTACACCAAGTTGAGCTCAAATGTATTTTAAGTTGGTTTCTTTTTATTAAAACTAAATTTATATTTTATGTAGGAATTTTAATTATTCCCAACAATAAATGTTGACAATAAACATCACCAAATCTGAAGGCTGAAACAAAAACGTTAATTTGTGGCGTTAGATGGCACATTATTTTATTGAGTTTAAAAAAGATGAATTAACTGTTTGTCTGGTGACATCAGCAAAATATTAGGAAAATGTCCAAGTAGAATAAATAATACAAAGGTCTCCAAGAAACAGGTTTTGCATCTAAAATCCACAAAAACGTTCTGCCATCATTCCAGCAACATAAGTTTGTAAAAGTGATTCTTCAGATTGTATAATTGCGTACCATATAAAATGTTTAATAGTGACTACAATTCATTTTTTAGTATCAAAGATAATGAATCCTCAAGGATAGATATACACTATGGAGTATTTTCCACATATTTTGGACATTTTTATGCTTCCAGTTGTTCACTGCTACGTCTACAAACAGCCCAATGCCTTATTTTGGCAATACGTTTGTTTTTTGGTGTCTGGAAAACGAGCCATTTGAAAAACTTTCAGAGTGTAACGTCACAAATGAGCAGGCTCTGCCCGTCACCTAGCAACCTGAGTGAGGCCCAGTGTGTTGCCTAGCAACCCACACTGAGCTCCAACACATTTGGTCAACTGGTTTGAACAATAACAAAAAAAAAAGTAATAAATATATTTTATGTAGTTCATATCCTATTCTAACTTGTTCAAGGTCACCTTTAAATAATCTGAGCTAAAATTTTCAGATTCTAAGAACCAGAGGTGGTACATCTCTAACACCAGTTTGGGGGAAATGGAGTTATTTTTGACTGTGGGCCAACTTTGCAGTACCGTAACTCTGAGATACTTTGCGCAACCTGAAATATTCCAACGGTTGCATTGAGTGTTTACTGGATAATTTCCAGCCGGCAATAAAACATGAGACAATCTCATTAGCAGTGTTAAGGTGTCGACGGGCCGAGCTCAATAATTCAGAGGGAAGTTGTTCTCTTCCAGTAAATTAGCAGAAAAATCCATTCTACCCTGCCGCATCAAGTGTGAAAATGCTTTTTAATTGATTAAGCCTTTATTTATTACACAGGCCAGTCATATTAGTCACAATGAATGGTCCATTCAAACCACTAGATTCTGGTTCTTCCATTTTGTTTCTCTTTAATCTTGAAGTCTTGTATCCACTTCCTCTTTTTCTAAATTTCCTTCATTTGATGGACTCCGTCTGCCTTCCTGCCTTCACAGATGCAAATGAATGTGCAGGACAGCCCTGTGTGAACGCTAACTCTTGCAAAAATCTCATTGGTGGATATCACTGCAACTGTTTCCGGGGATGGTCGGGCCAAAACTGTGACATCAGTCAGTATTTCTTTACCTCAACTCTGCGTCGCTCATCTGGTGACTTCGCTTTTTTTCCCAATAACGACACCTTCTGAACTTCGGCTCCTTCTTTTTTCCAACATGGGTGTAGCTTAGCTTCACTTTCACACATGTGGTAACCTGTTTGAGTCTTCCTTTGGCAAACTGAATCTGCATGCTGCCTTACTATCCCAGATCTACACTGAAGACACTGGCTTGACTTCAGAAGTTCCTATTTCCAGCCTTCAACTAAATCTGCGCACTCTGCACTACAGATTAATGAACAAATAATTTAATGCTTTCAATTTGTAAACTTTGTCATCTTCGGTCTCTGCAGACATCAGTGGCTGCCAAGGTCGATGCCAGAATGGAGGAACCTGTAAGGTATGACTGTTTTGTTTTTGTTTTTTTAATTTGCAGAGATTTGTTTGAGACTTTGGCTTATTTTTATTTTTATTTATTTTTCTTTTTAGAAAGGACAGAGGGGCTACCGCTGCCAATGTCCTCCTGATTTTGTCGGCAATCACTGCGAAATCCAGAGGAATAACTGTGAGAAAGGACCGTGCCAGAACGGCGGCAGGTGCCACGTGGTTTTGGACGGTTTCGTGTGCGAATGTCCACCGGAGTTTGGTGGCCAACGGTGTGAGGTGAGACCGACCAGCAAACTGTGATTTATCCAGGTTCTGCTTCCAAGTTGCTAAACATTCTTGCAATTGTTTAAACTGATTTTGTGGTTTAGCTTTTCTTTGTATCCTGGCTGCTTTTTCACTTATTTTGAATCCAGTTTTTAACTATTTTCTGGTGTCAGATTCAGATAAAATGACCTTACGAAGGTAATAAACTGTGCAGTTGAGAACTATTGAAAACCACCTTAAAAGTCTTCAAGAAACCAAACGTAAAAGATGGAAAATATGGTTGTGAAAATTTAATTAGATTGTTTCCCTTTTTCATTCTCTCAAAGCACATTTGGTTGTCCTTATGCCACATTAGCCATGTTTCCATCAGTTTTTTTAAGCACATTTTGAATTATCGCATTAGAAATTGTGGTTGGAAATGGCAACATTTGAAACAATTTCCTCAGTTTCACTAAAATATTTACGCTCATTTGAGGTTGTTTTTTGATTTTTCTGAAAAGGTTAATGTGCAAAAAGGAAATGGAAACATTCTCTGGATTTATAAACCATTGAAACTCTTATTTTGAAATGATAAAGGAAGTAATTCTGTGATAATATTGTGACTACCTAACAACACAGAAGTTGTCACAGGCTTTAAAACTTTCTCTCTGTTGGTTTTCTGATGATCCTGGATCGCATTGGATCATTTCAACTTAAAACTCTACAATTTGAGGATTGGTCAAAACTGAACTGCACATTTCTAGACTGAATACAGTTTGAGATTTAGGAGACTTTTGTTCTAATTGTGTGAGATCAGCGTAATAAAAACCACTTGCCTGGTAAAATCTGCACTGAATTTATCGTATAATTACAGATTCTTTAAAACGATTAGTTTTGCTTATTCGAATAATTATCTGTGGAAGGGAAAATTGGTGGGTTCCTAAAACCAGTCGAAATGGAACAAAACCAAAAACACAGTGAACGCGTCTTTACTATAATGCACTGATTGCAGTTTTCGTCAGATTACCAATCTTTAGTCAGAAATGTTGCTAAATATAACAAGAAAGTTGCTGAGTTAGTGACAGTGGGGTGAATATTGACTGTAAACGTGCAGACATGACCTGGTGGGCCGGTCAGTCTGTCGGACCTTTATCCGACGAGGACAGTGGTTGGTTTTTTACTCCTTTGCAGATGTTTGAAATCGGCTTCACCTCCCAAAATGAAGGAAATCAGCGCCGATAAATTGGTGCATCCTAATCTTTACTCCTCTAGTCTGTAGCTACCTTTTCACAATGAGGCTGTTATTGTGGTAAATAAAAGTGAAAGTTAATGCTACTTGGGTGTCTTTATGTCCTTGTTCAGCGTTTTGCATTTGATTCATTACACCTGGTTTCACATTGCCCTTTGATAAGTTGTCACACAATGGAGAAAACCGTAAAACCGCCTCAGCATTTAACAGTAATGTGACCCAACATGCTGTGATCTTCATGGTTGTGTAACGTAATCCATCCCAGCTCTGCAAGCCAAGCCCTCTTTTTTTCCTACGTGACACTTCGGTCTCAGCGGGTTCCTCCCGACCCTTTCAAACACGGTCGCCGTCTGAATCTGGGTTATCAGTGAGGAAACCGACACTTTGCTGTATCTGTGGCTCCCTGAATGGAGGACATTGCTGGTCTGAGGCCAATCCGGATTTAGCATCTCTACTATAAATGTGATTCTCCCTGAATGAGGAGCTGCTGGAGTTCTGCCCGCAATGCCTGCTACGGCATGATGTACATTCCTGCCCTGTCGTGCCAAAACTACGATGCCCCACAGCATCATATTTCTCTGATTAGTATCTCTTGTCAGGTCATTAGAAATTTGATTGTGTAACAGTTTTTGCACAAGCCCTGATCGGATCCAGAGGAAAAAAGCAAACTGACTCATTAGACCCTGAAGAATCATCTTGTATTTTGGTTTCATTTTCAATCTGGATCAATCAAGGTGCTTAACTTTGCAAGCTTGAAATGTTAAAGAAAGTGTCTAAAAATTATATATTTTTCAGGTTTTCATATTCAGGGAGGCTTAAAGGAGTCGTTTTGTTTTAAATGTAAATTTAGAAATCAAGAAATTCATCAGAAAACTTGGAAATCTCCGTTATAGAGACACTCAGGTGCTTTTTAAAAAACGCAAAAAGTTGACAGGAAATTTAATATGATGTGTTGTGAATCGATTAAAGATTTTAATCAGAGTAATCACACAAACTAGTTGTGGTTGTTGCAGGAATGATGCCCTGGGGAAGCCCCTCCTTCCAACCAATTGAAATACAAGCAATTATATATTTTTTTGTATCAAACTAGATAATGTACTCTCCCAACACTCAGCAGCATCAAAGGGAAACTTAATCCACTACACATGCATACAAGTAGCACCAAACTTGTTCAGGGGACAACTGACAGATGAGAGATTTTATTTTACGGTTCTTCTGTGCACCGCCCCTCTCTGATGTCGCCCTGGGCAGCTGCCCATATCAAATACCACCACTGTTAGTTCCCTAAACGCTTAAACCTTTTCAAAAACGCTTAAGGAAATGTTTTATTGCTCAAACCAAACATGTTTGAAGATTCTAACGTTTCAGTCATTTTGTTTTTATCGTTAATTTAGAAATGTCAAACATTGAACTTTTGTCGTCGCGATCGCATCCCGTTTTTTGGTTTCTCTTTGAGTGGCGGAAAACTTTTATCTTTCTCCATCATTGTGCCGATCGCATAACCAGCTGCTGTGAAGACTCCGAAATCTTACCAAGGATTTTTGGTTTAGTTTCTGGTGCAACTATGTTGAAAAACATTTGGAATAAGACAAAACTAACTCAGAAGTAACTTTTAAGCAAGATGTAGGAGCTTGTTTTAAGTCAATATTTCCTTTTATATTGATAAAAGTGCCAGTTCCACTGGCGCCGTCACCTAGCAACGCCAGCCAAGCCCGGCCCGTTACCTAGCAACCCAGTTTTTGTCCCACGGGCAGATTATTTATAACAAGACATTTTTCTCATGTTAGAAGTTAAATAATCTGCAGGTGGAACTAGAACTGGGTTGCTAGGTAACGGGCTGGGCTTGGCTGGCGTTGCTAGGTAACGGCGTCATTGGAACTAGAACTTTTTCATGAAAATTGAGGAATTATTCACTTAAAACAAGCTCCTATATCTTTCTGAAAAGTTGCTACATAAATTTAGTTATTTAAAGTTTTGTAAGATATTGAACTTTAAATTTGACTAATCTGCATAATTTAATATTAGGATGTTCAAAACTATGGCGGCTGCCATTAATCTGAAAACATGAAGTAAACTTTAAAAATGTTTTGGGCCGATTGAACCCATGAAACTGTGCAGATGCCTGCAGATGTATTTGTTATAAAATATGATTTCTACATTTTTGGGAGTGGGCGGCCCGACTATTCCAGTAAAATAAACCACACATTTGACCACCATGATGCCCTGCTAACCTCTCTGCTTCACCACCTTAAATGGTAGCAAGGTCCAACCCAAAGTTTATGCACAGTAGGCTTCTGTTTACATGAACGAAGAGATTTCTCTCTAAACTCTCCATTTTTTTAAATAATGTTAGAAAGTTGGCCTCTCACCCGGATGATGTATCTCTATTATTGTTCAGTCGGTATTTACTCTCATTGTAGATCATCTTTTTCTTCGCCTGCTCTGTTTCTCACACTCAGCTCGGATTTTGCCTCAGAATAATCTTGCAAGATTAGGGAACCAAACGCCTGGATTCCCTTGATGAGCTTAGTGAAAGTTTTTTGAGGCTTAATTCGTTTGCTTACCTTTGTTTTGTTCAGAACAACAGCGCTGGCTTGAGTCCACTAAGCTGCTCATCTGAACATACTTAAGCTCTTCTTTCTCTGCCGCCTCTTTGGTTTCTCTTGCTTCTCTGTCTTAATGGTTTTTTTATGTGAAATGTCACTCTAGAAACTTAGTGCCATCTTGTTTCAAAGCTAGCTTAATGTTTTTGAAATCATCTTGCTTGAAAGATTCAACAATCAGACCTCAACTTTGACCCTCAGAAGAAAGAATATGTTAAAATAATACATAATAACTCAATTTCCCAACAACCAAAGTCATTGGTGTCCCATCAACTTTACATATTGACCAACTTATTACTTTTATTGTTACTTTTCTGATGAATTGATCATTTTTGAGTTTACTATGAGACTTTCAGTTTTGACTTGGATTTGGTACCGTAAAAGTAAAATTATTTTATATCCAGTTTTCAATTAAAGTGTACTTTTTTTTTTGACTGAGTTGTAACTGCAAGCAAAAACTATTAATGAACAATTTTTATTTCCAGTGTTTCTCCACAATTTAAATCCAGATTGTGTTTAATGAACAAACCATCAGAATTTCTTTTTGAGATTCCTTTTTGTTTTGATGTAAAAATCTGTAATTAGTTTATGTAAAAATGTAGCTGCACATTGCTTGGTGTTTTTAATATTCAGGTTGTTTTACTGTGATTTAACAGAACTTGTCTCTCTTCTCACTTCCCACAGATCTCTCACTGGCCCCCCTCTGATGCCTGCGATTCAAACCCCTGTGAGAACGGCGCCACCTGCCACAGCATGGACCAGGACTTCTACTGCGCTTGTCCCGACGGCTACGAGGGAAAAACCTGCGAACGTCTGAAGGAGCGCTGCCAAACCGCAACATGTCAAGGTGCCTCAAGAACTAAAAATAATCTTTAAAAAATTATGGGAAGCATTGTTTTTTAAAGGTGATCTATTATGCAAAATTCACATTTTGGACATTTCTGTAGTTCCATTTGTATGGGGGGATTTTGCTGCCATAAATCGAGAGCACACATTTTCAGTCTGAAATCAGGACATCATGTGATTTGTTCTCAAAACTTTTAATACTTGTGCTCAAAACGTCCGATCTCTTTCAAATATTCACTGTGCTCTCTCAAACTTTTTCCTCTCGCTCAAAACTTGTCTCTGCTTGGATCAAATCTCTGCTTGCTTGCAAATTCTTTTCTGCTCTCTTTCAAACATTCACTGTGCTTTCTCAAACCTTTTCTCCTCACGCTTTTCTGCTCTCTCTCAAAACCAAAAGTACAGTTGCCTGGTAACCGCCTCAGCCAATAGGACGGAAGTGTTTTGAAATCCTGCTTTCAGACTGAAAATGTGTGCTCTCTACTTACAGCAGTAACTTATTGCTTTGTTGCATTAAGTTGATGTTTTTTGGTGTCTGGAAAATGAGCTGTTCTGAAAACCTTTTCAAATGTTACCTAGCAACGCCATGGATGCTACGCTAGTTACGTAACAACCACAGCTGAGCTCCAGCACATTTGGTGTAACCGCAGTACAACGGCTGCTGGAAAAGACAAGTGTTTTGTTATTGACTTGCCATTCAGAAACTACTTGCTGCTTTCTTGTTGGATGTACAGGAGGCTCTACTTCTGCTTTTCAAAGTTGTACGGTTGTATAATTTCACATCTGTTTGCAGACACTTTCAAGTGCAAGTGTAAACGTTGAGCAGCTTATTTGGCTTTAAAGTGACAAGACACCCTAAAACAGCTCAAAATAGGCAGAACTGAGCAGACTAAAATGTCATTATCTGAGAATAATTTTGTGCCAAACACATAGACGTTTCTTTTTTATATAACCCATATCCTTATCCTAACCTGTTCAATAAAGTACAGTAGGTCACCATAAATAATTTTATTTTCCTCTGTTCTAGTTATTGACAGCTGCGTCGTTGCCGTACCCATCGACGACTCAGGAGGAGTGCAGCACGTTTCTTCCAACGTGTGCGGCCCACACGGACGATGCATCAGCCAGCCAACCGGCAATTTCAGCTGCATCTGTGATCCGGGTTTCAGCGGCATCTACTGTCATGAAAGTACGTACGGAAACATCTCCGTTAACTAACATACTGTTGACGATGTCAGAAGAGTCGCTAAATGGAAACTTTGTCTCAGATATCAACGACTGCATCAACAGCCAGTGTAAGAACGGCGGGACCTGCATCGACAGATTGAGCTCCTTTCAGTGCGTCTGTCCGGACGGCTGGGAAGGTCAACTCTGTGACCTCAGTGAGTTCATCTTCTGTTTGGAAAATCTCCCCATCACACCTGGAGCAGAGCTCCTAGCGCTTAATCTCTCTGTATGGGTTGGAGTTAGTTTGGTTGTTATTGAATGGAAGAATGAGTCACGTTCTTTTTTCCTTACTCAGACGTCAACGAGTGCAGACACAATCCGTGCAAAAATGGCGGACGCTGCGTAGACTTGGTGAATGACTTCTACTGCGAATGTGCCGACGACTGGAAGGGCAAGACCTGCCACTCCCGTGAGTTGGGTTCCATCAACAGAGCGGAGGATTGGTCAGGAGTTTGTGGGTTAACCAATCAGCAGCCGAAACCTTAAATTATACCATCGGGATAATTTGGTCACTTTGGACCATTTCAGCATCATAAATGTTCTCACATTGTGGCATCATCTATTGATAAAACTAATTAATAAGCTGTTAAATTATCAATAAGTAGCTGCTTTTGCATTCAATGAGTACTTCTTAAGGTTAAATAATATTGACCATCTATTCAGATTGATTTAATCTGGCAGTATGTAGATAACAATTACTTTGATTTGATTGATAAAATGTTGAGTCTGGAGCAGCGGAGGGCAACTTCTGCAATGTGAAAAGCCAAAAAAAGAGCATAGATACATTTTTCCTCTATGTGATCTGCATATTTATAGACAACTTTATATGTGTAAGGAAAAAAAAAAAAAAGTTTTCTACTTAATGAAAACTTTAAGAAATATCTAGAAATTTAGAAATATTTCTACACTTTTTTTTTTACCCCACCAGGGGGCTTTTTGTGGGCTCTAGTGTCCCTTATTTGACAGTAGGCTGACAGGAAGGGGCCTCGGCGCGACGGCCGCGTCGAGGACTCAAGGCCTCCAAACGTGGGTCACGCTAACCCCTACGCCGCCACCACGACACGCCCATATTTCTACACTTTTAAAGTGATTTGGTGGAAATTTTATGCAATTTTTCTTTGAAAAACTGCTACACCTGCATTTATTATATCAATATATCAAAACAAAATGCATTTTCAAGTAATATATTGATCATGACATAAAATGCACTTAGTTAATCAAATGAATAAACTTTAATTTTGCAAATAGTACTCCACAGTGGAACAGGAGGATTATGGACTCTCTAAACAAACAAAAAAAAAAACTATCACACTTAATTGATTTATGATGATTAATTATTACTGTATTTTTTTTGGTTTTGTGATCAGGTGAGAGTCAGTGCGATGAAACCACCTGCAGTAATGGCGGCACCTGCTACGACCACGGCGACGCTTTCCGCTGCTCCTGCCCACCTGGCTGGGAAGGAAACACGTGCAACACAGGTAACGCATTAAAAGCAACAATTATTTTCCCCTGAAGTTGCTAATAATCATGCTTTATATATTTCTGCTTCAGCTACTTTGCGATAAAACGTGTCATGTACTTGGAAGCGCCACTGTTCTCAGTTTTTTCATTGGTGATTTGTAATTACTGGAGTCTTCTCTCATGTTTTTAAACGTTCTCTGATTTCCAGTGAAATCTGTTGATGCTTGCATGCATCTCTGTAATTTTCTTTCCCTCCTCCCACTTTCTGCAGCCAAAAACAGCACTTGTGCCTCCAGTCCTTGTTCCAACGGTGGGACGTGCGTGGGAGGAGGAGACGCATTCTCCTGCATCTGCAGAGAGGGCTGGGAAGGCCCCAGCTGCGGACAGAGTTAGTACCTCTGCAAAACCTTTAATGTTCACAGGAAATGCACCAAAGTTTAATTCTTTACCAGAGGGGGAGGCAATTATCTGCAGAGTAGATTAGAGATGCAGCAATTAGATGTTTTGCAGCCAATTTTTAGCTCAAAGAAATTGTTCAAGTTCATAAAGTCACAAGGAATTAATCTTTTATTGTAGGTGATTTAAAGAAATCATCTGCAATCAATCAAAATTCATTTGTGTTGCAACATTGCAGTTCAAAGTTCTTTACATCATGAAAACATAAACACTTCTTATAGTCGACAATGATGAAAACCAGTAACAGAAGAAGCGTTTTGTCAAATACCATAATTAAAATCATCATTAAAATATGTTGGTCAAAGTTTTGTTGATGCTGATGGACAGTTTTTGTAATTTTTCTAAGTTTATATTTTAAATAGAAAATGAACAAAACAAAGATTTTTTCTTTTATTAATCTTTATTTTTTATTTCATAGAAAGTTGTGCCTCAAACATCCAGTGACGTTTTAACAGGAAATTATCATTTTTGTTGCTGGAAATGAACTAAAAATGTTTTATAGACCTAGAAAAGAGAAAATAATTGGTCCAAAAAATTTAATAAATGCAAATATTAAGATAAATCTCATACTGATGTTGGGTTTGGTAAAGATTTTACTTGTTTAATTTATTGTTCAATCAATAAACTGTGTTGACTCCAGAAGCTGAATGCTGCTTCTCCGGGTTTGGCTTCTGTAGATCCAGAACCAGAAGACCCGAGAGATCTTGAAAGCTTTCAAGTATTTTGGTGCTAAGCTGTTCAGTGAGGCAGGTGTGATGTGCTCTGTCTTCCTGGTTTTAGTCAGAAAGCCAGCAGCAGCATTTTGGTCAGAGAAATTTATATATTTTTTTCAGGTAGACAATAATTATTGCAACTAGAGATGAGATTAGTCCTGTAATCCAGGAAATGTTCTTCAGGTGATAAAAGACTGACTTTGTAACCATCTTTATGTGACTCTGACGATTCCCTCTCAATTAAGAAACTTTCTCCAAACTACCTTAACAACATTTTCTTTCTTTTTCCACAGACATAGACGACTGCAACCCTCATCCATGGTACGTAACGCTCATCGTCTCTCCACACTTCACGCAGACGTTTGTCGGCCTTTAAAGGCCGGAGCAACCTGGCTTTCAATCCGGCCTGAAAGGGGGAGGTGCGCTCCCATCCTGAATGGGACAGTGAGAGGTGGGAGGACAAGAGTCCCGCCGACCCTGCGGTGAATGCAGGTTGGGTTAGGGGAGGTTGGGGGTCGAGTCGTAGGGTCCATTCTTCCCGTGCGACCTGGGGGGGAGCTCAGCTTTGAGGAGGAATGGAAGGAAGCCATGATGAGAGGATGGGAGGGGGGAGGCGCTGGACACGCCTATTAGCATCTGAAAGGTGAAGGCTTGTATTGATGAGCTGAATTGAGCTTTGTGACCTGCACCACTCACACACACACACACACACACACCCACACACCCCAACACACACACGATGGTCTCTGCTGGAAAGGATGTCCAGCCTCGTCTAATCATCTTCTTCTTTTTTCTCGTAGTTATAACGGTGGGATTTGTGTGGATGGAGTCAACTGGTTCCGCTGCGAGTGCGCTCCTGGGTTTGCTGGACCCGACTGCAGAATAAGTGAGTAAAATACTAAAAAAAAAAGAAAAAAAACTCAATATCCAAAACAGAGGTTGGCGATACGGGCTTTACGTTTTATTACGATATTTCGTGGTACCATTTAGGTCTGTTGTGATCAATTTTACTGGACAATAAATTGTCGCAGAAGTTATTATTGCGATAAACGATAATATTGGGGTTTTTTTAAGACAATTTTCAAGTAATATAATTAAACATTCTCAAAGATCAGTAAACCTTAAACTCTAATTAAGATTTGAAACTGGAAGACATTTTAAATATTCAAAATAAATAAACAAACCAACAGAAACAACAAACTAAATGAAATATAAAATCTCTGTAAACAAAGTTGTCATCCAGTTTTTGGTGGAAACAGAGAAATTTATCATGTGATTAATTGATTTATTGCTTCAGTCCTAGTACTATTGTAATAACAATAAAAGTGGCAATAAAAACTATTTGATATTTTTTAGGTTACTGAATGATTTTGACTGTGTCACAGCAATTATAGTCCTACAAACACAAAAAATGCTCTTGAAAAACATTCCTATTTGCGCTTCTTCAGGACACGAGTCAGGATCTATCACTAAACTGCTCATTTTAACTTTATTTTCAAATTATTTATTGGCATTTATTTATGCCTTTATTGAACAAACAGTGAAAAAAAATAGCAAAACCTGATAATAAGGGAAGTTTTGGGTGTTTTTGAACAAAATTAATTAGAATTTACAGTGATGACAATAAATTAAAATATCATGATGGATAATAAAAGACAATAAATTCCCATAATCCTGATGTATTCTTTAAATCCAGATGTATTGAAGAGAGAGGTAAAGCTCAAAATGAAACGGACACAATGATGGCTGAAAGCAAGCCCTCTACCCTCTTTCTCAGTTCTTTGACATCTCCGGGGTCAGAGGTCATACCTCCTCCATACTCACACGGTCAGACTTTCACACACAGAAGACAAATTACCCAGTGACCCTGAAACTCTTCTTCTGCTCCTTTGTTTGGACCGGATAGCGTTCACCTTTGTTGTCTAGCTTGAATCTGAGAATTCCCGTCCATGTTGAGTTTACGAACAACAAAACACCAAAGTTTCCAACGGGTTTCAAGAAACCCAGAAGTTGAGATCTTTTTGATATTTTACGCTTTGTGGCATTAATTTACCAAACTTTGCAACACTTGGAATCAGACATTTTATAGAGGATGCTCATTTAAACTGGTCTTATGCTTTATATGTCTCATAAATTTAAAAGATTAGCAGACCAGAGATGGGTAGAAAAACCCCAAAATTTAACTCCATTAAGACTACTTCAAATGTTTGCTCAAGTAAAAGTATTTGGTAAAAAGTCTGCTCTAGTCATTCAATATTTAAAAATGACATCATCAAATGGACCAAAATGTAGAGGTAGGTGGAGGTTTTGGTATTTTAAGGACCAAAGTGATGATAATTCATATAAGTAACTAAAAAATAACATAATCAGGCAAAATAAAATATTTCCAAATCAGTTTCTTTCAGTAAAAAACTTATGAAACTTTACCAAAAACTGCAGGTGTGTCTGTGTTTTTGATTCAAACATGTTTGTTCTTCACCCAGTGGGAAGAAAATTCAGACGTTTTACCCAAGTAAGAGTAGAAATACTTCATAATAAAGTTACTGAAGTAAAAAGTACAATGCAGAAAAAAGAATCCTAAAAGTAAATTTTTCTAAAAAGTTGCACTGAGTAAATGTAACTAGTCATTATTTTACTCTGCTCCCCAACTGAAAGTCATCCAAAATATTTTTTACTTAAATCTCCTTGTTAGGCTTGCTTTTACTCATCCCTGTGTATTGCAAATCCTACTAAGTTTTACACTGATCTTGTGCAGAGTGTTTATTTTTGGCACGGTTGTTTCTCCGTACAGACATAAACGAGTGCCAGTCTTCTCCCTGCGCCTACGGAGCCACCTGTGTGGATGACATCAACGGCTTCCGGTGCATTTGTCCTCTTGGTAGATCAGGAGCCAGATGCCAAGAATGTAATTAAGTTTAAAATTCTACTTTAATAGTTTGTTTTTTTTAGTATTCCCATTATCACACCAATTAATTTACTCAATAATTACTCTAAATATTCACTTACTAGAGCTGAGCTTGACCTCCTGTGTGTTTGTAGTCATAGGCATTGGAAGGACTTGTCACTATGCTGGTCTGCAGTTTCCTCATGGCAGCCATTGGGAGGAAGAGTGCAACAACTGTCACTGCATCAATGGCAAAGTGCACTGCACAAAGGTATGCAGACCCGTCTACACACTCTAATGTCCTCTGGCAGTTTTTAACAGATCAGTTTTCTGAAGCAGGATGTCCACACATCCTCAAAAAGTCTTAAATGTTGGTCCCAGTTGTTCTGGGTTCTAGATTTGTACAATATAAAGCTAAATGTTGGTTCTCCATGTTTGATTCTTGTTCTGGTTGATAACTAGATGATACTTTCTGAGTTTGTTCCAGATTTGTAAACAAACAGGAGTTTCTCCAGGTCTAGCTCCGATATTGAAAGTATAAAACTAAATGTTGATCTAAAGTAGTAAGTACTAAACCATTTCTAAAAGCAATAGGCTGAACAGTATTGCATGTTTAGTTTATTGTTGAGGGGAAAGTTTGGACACCAGTTGGTGCAAATATATGGTCGATGGAAACGCAGCTAGTTACTCTTTCCATTCTGGTATCGTCCAGATTGACAAGAAAAAGCTACTAATCTAAACAAAATTGCAAAATTACCTCAGGAAATGAAATAATCTGTCAGAAACAAAGTTGTTTGTTACATTTTGACTCTTTGACGCCAGGTGCTGTGTGGTCGCCGCCCCTGCCGGCTCAATCCGTCAGACCAAGAGTCGGGACAGACGTCCTGCCCAGCCGGACAGAAGTGTCTGGAGCACAACTTCTACACCTGCTTCTCTCACCCCTGCGATCAGTGGGGGGTTTGTTCGATGGCTGGACCCCCGCCTCCCCAAGCAACCACCAAGTGCCAGCCAAACAGCGGCCATTTGGACAACAGCTGCGGCCGCATAACTCTTGTTTTCAACAGAGACAAAGTGCCGCCCGTGAGTCATTGTGCTCATATGTTTTTTTTTTTTTCTTGTCGCAGCCTGTGGTTGAGATTTCTCCTGAAATTCGTGCTGCTGCTGATGAGTCTGTTTGTTTGCAGGGGATCACAGTGGAGAATATTTGCTTTGAGCTGAGGTATCTTCAAGACACCAGGAGTTTGGCGAAAGACCACGCTCTTCTTCTTTTGTGCGACCTCTCGCATTCAAATCCGGATGCTGTAGAGGTAGCCATTGTAAGTAAATGACCCAAATAATACGCATAAATAAATATCCTCATGAAAGGTGCAAGGTCACTTCTTTCAGTTTCATGTTGGATTAGCAAAATATCTGAAACTTGTTCAAGTTAGAACACTGCAAAAACAGAAAATCTTACCAAGTATTTTTGGTCTAATTTCTAGAGAAAATATCTTAGTACACTTGAAATAAGACAAAACTCGTTTACAAGCAACTTTTTGGCAAGAAATATGACCTTGTTTGAAGTCAATAGTTCCTTAATATTGATGAAAAAATATTAGTTCCATTAGCAGATTATTTCACTTATAACCTGGGAAAAATTTAATGTTGGAAGTCTGAGAAAAAATGTCCGACTTATGAGAGACAATTCTGAAAAAATTCTGAGGAAACAAAAAGGTTTTCTGCTTTACTGTTTGTTTTTGGCAAATGCCTACATAAATGGGATTACATAGGGAAACTAGCATTTTGCTAAATCTGATACATTTGACATTGTACGTTCATTAATGTACACCATTTCAATTAAATATCATCAATCAATAGTATCTTCTGCATACAGCTCTAAATACAACTATAATGTTGAACCAAAAGTGCATTGGTCCTAAACCGGAACCATGAGGTATTCCAGTGTTTCAGTTTTTGAAGGGATTTATTTCATTTCTCAGCAGGTTAGCATCTCCTCTGAGTAATTGCACTTTGCTTTTGAAGACTTGCTGTTCTAAGTTGTTCCAGTTGTTTCATAAAACCTGGAACTTTTAAGATAGGCGCTATCGTCAGTTTATTGAAACAATTTTGCTGTTTTAATTCGTGTTTTCTACTAAGCAAAGAACCAGTTGAGGCAAAGCCAGTTGCTTACTAAAAGTGACTCAGCAACCACCAGATTTAAAACATCTGCAATGTGCGAACTTGTTTGTTTGGGCCGAGAGTTTGGGCGGCTTCTTTCTGTAAAGAAGTCTTCCACGAAACTTTTTTTTCTCTCTTCTTGTTTCTGAGCTTTCTTGTTTTCTGTTTTGGCTCCAAGTCTTTTCAGCCAGAAAATCTTCCAGACCACAGTCTGATCCAGGAGGCTGCCAGTGCCGTTGTGGGCACCTTATCCAAGAGGCACAACAGCACCGTAATGCTGGCGGTCATAGAGGTGAAGGTGGAAACGCAGCTCATGCCTCCTTCAGTGGGTGAGTATCGACGAACGGAACCACAACGGTTTGTAATGGGAGAGGTTTAGGACCACTGGGAAAAAAAAGTTTTTTTCCCTCAAATTCTGAATTATTCCCTCTGAATTTTTACTTTTTTCCTCAAAATTTCTATCTTTTTTTTTTTTTCTTTTCAGAATTCTAGGGGGGAAAAAATCAAAATTTTGCCGTTTCTTCCTCTTCAGATTTTGGAC
>CAEFZY010043160.1:0-28962 GCA_903066815.1 Brachyrhaphis roseni
AGTGAATGAGCATACAGAGCTGAACTGTTTCGTCTGCCTTTTCTCTCTCCTTTGTTTTGGTCCTTGAAGATTAAGTCTCCGCCTTGGTTAGCTGAGAGAGGTGAATATAACAACTAAGTAACTCTGAGTTCGTTAGAACGGTTATTTCCTCAGTCCATGGACTTTCTGTTCTCCAGCCGTAAGCGCAATAAAGATGATTTTGCTCCCTGACTTTTGTCTGGACCTCAGTCTCTGAATTGTGCACTTCACAGTTGACTCCAGGTACGTTTGAGAATTCCTTTAATCTCCCATAGCAACCATTCAGCTGTCCAAAACGCCTGGTTGGATTTAGCTCCGCCTCCTCGGAGCTGCAGTGTCCAAGCTTCCTCCTCACAAAGCAGCTCAGCTCCTTCAGACTAGCCAGCAGCAATTAGCAAACACCTGGTGGGACTGCGCATCAGCTGAGCTCGTTATAGGAGCTACTTCTCAGTGAAACCCTTCTAGAAACATGGCTCCTCATTACTAGAGGAGCCATGTCGACGACTTCCTGAAGGTGGAGTTTCAGAAATAGGAGTTGTTAAAGAGACAGAGGCCCAATTTCAAGGTGTTAAATCAGGAAGTCCAATTTCGTTAGTTTTCTTATTTCAAGATGTTTGCACCAGAAACTAGACAGAAATAAGTGGTAAAATTTTGTTGTTTTCAGTGTACAACGAAGATACAAATATCTTTTTTAAAATAAAAGATATTTTAAAACTGACCTAAGTGCTGATTTTTGTGTAAGTGAGTCAGTTCATGTCAGTCATTCATCATGTTCATCCTGAATACCAGCGTAACCACATGGAAGCCGACACACATCAAAGACTCTAATTATACAGCAGTGAAAACTGACAGAACTGAAAACTTGGTTCAGTCAGTTTTGATTTTTGTCTCTGCAGAGGGATTTTGTTCTGATCTTTCTTTCTCTCTCAGGTCGTTTGCTGGACATCCTGCGCACTCAGGGCCAGAGGGGCCTGCAGGCCTTCATGGAGTCGCTGGAGTTTTACCACCCGGACCAGTACACCCAGCTGACAGGAAAACCACCGACTCACCGATGCTCCCTCATACTCGGCAAGAAGCTGTTAACTTTACATCTGCAAGCCATAAAACTATTTAGTTACTGTGGATGAGTAATGGATGGTCTGGTTGATAAGGAGGGCTGTTATTACCCTGGTTGAAGGTGAACTACGAGCTCTTTGAACTCAAAGCTGAAGCTATTAGTAGTAGATAAAGATTAACAACTTGAGCTGGAACCGTCGAAAAGAATGTTTTCAACATTATGTCAGAGGAAGATCAAATCAACGACAAAAAAAAAGAGAACAGTTTCAAACCTGAATATCTTTTTGTTGTTTTGGGGATCCTTTAAAAGCATAGACCACATCGTTTTCAGCCAATCAGGCAGCACCAATAGTCCAGCTCCTGTTTAGAAATGTGTGTCAAGATACTACTAGGAAAACCTGGTGTTTGCTGGAATGGTACTTTCTCCAATATGTTTGTATTAGACTGTAAATTCATACTGCTGGAAAAGAGGAGCACATATAAGAATCAACATAGAAAAATATGTTGTTTTAAAGTAGGTTGTTTTAGAAAATATTTTTATTGTCCTGCAAAGGGGAAATTCAGGTGTAACAGCAACATCAGGTATAAAGAAGTTTGTATAGTGTTAAAAACAAGACGAACAATAACAACGATCATTTCTACTAATAATAATGAGCTGTACAATAGAAAATGCACCGCAGTTATTATAAATGTTTGTCGATTGATTCACTTTTCCAAAAAGAAAAAAGAAATGTAAATAACGTGCTTGTGTGTTGGACATTTGTAATACAGCTGTACTGATTTAGCAACATGTTGACAGATGAGGAAGGTCCAGAGGGTCTGACTCAGTTCCTGCTGCTGGAGGTGCGCAAACTGAGGGAGCAGCTCCGAAACAGCCGCATGTGCGAGCGCCGCCTGTCGCAGCGCTGTCGCATGGCGGAGGAGGAGCGCGGCCGAGCCGAGCACAAGGCGCAGGAGCTGCGGCACGACAAGCTGCTGCTGGAAAGGTCTGTCTGCTGCTCAACAGATACGAAGTGTGTCGGTTTTTCAAATGAGCATCTCTCTCAAAACCGGACCCGTTAATAGCCGCTTGTGTCTAGGCTGCGTCAGGACTGGGAGTCAGCCAGTCGGGAGCTGGGTAAGCTGAAGGACCGACACCTGGAGCAGGCGGTGAAGTACTCCCGGGCCCTGGAGGAGCAGGGCAAGGCCTCCAGCAGAGAGAGGGAGCTGCTAAGGCAGGTGGGTCCGCCGTGACCGGAGAGAAAACAGTACTCAGTTCATCGGTTTCACCTCTTCAACTCACAAGTATCTGGTTTAACTTGTTGACATGTGTGTGTTAAACTGCAAACTTTATTGAAATTGTATGCAGCATAAAGCAGCTCATTAATTATTGTACAGTGAAAAGAAAAGAGGATGTAGCTTATTTTAATTCTGCTCTCGCTAAATACTTTTTTCGAAAAGATTTTCTTGAAGGATTGCTATTCCACTGGTAGATTTATCTCAGTTTTTTCCATGTTATTAATGAAATAATCCACCAGTGGATCTAGAACTTAAATATTAAGGAATTATTTACTAAAAAACAAGCTCCTATATCTTACTGAAAAGTTACTTGGAAGTCAGTTTTGTCTTATTTCTAGTATACTAAGATATTTGAACTAAAATACTTGGTAAGATTTAGTGTTTTTGTGTTGTGTCTCTTAAGTTTTTCTGTTACTCCTGACCAATATCTCTGTCCCTGCTGAAGAAAACCGTCTTCACAGCATAATGCTGCCGCCGCCATGTTCCACTATGGTGTGTTTTAGTTGCCTGATACATTGGTTCCCAAAGTGGGGATCGAGAAATTATTTACAGAATCATAGCAATGTGACCCCTGAGTTATATTAAATAAAATAATAATAATACAGTTATGTACTTCTTAATCATTTTTATCAAAGGAATTCATTTACAAATATGTGTAATTATTTGACTTTTTTATTTATTTGTAAATATATAGAGGGAACTAATTGTTTCTAAGCAATACGGCTTTGTTTCTGCAGACGGTTGGACTTGATTTTATTTAGGGGTATCAGAGTAAAAAATAAAATCACGATTATGCACCGCTTTCTGTTGGCCTGTCATGTCAGATCCCATTAAAATTCATGTGAGCTTCTATGTTTCAGCACGAGAAAACGTGAACAGGTTCAACCTGATGTTTAATGTGCTCACAGCACGGATAACGTATATTTTTTACCTGGAACGCTCGGGGCGACCCGTGTTCAATCAGAGCAGCTGGCGCAACAAAAGATCTGAGCTCAGCGCCCAGGAGCACCTGGAGATGTTATTCACGCCTCTATTTTTTGTATTTTGTCTGTGCGCTTTCACAGTTTGTCTCACAAATCTGAGTTATGATTCGCTAGGCCGCACATCAACACAAGCGTTGTTGTTGTTATTAACATTCTTACTTTCAGGTAAAATCAACAACCGAGGCGTTGACACGCAACTCAGCCGATCCGATCTTGTCGACAGAATCATTCCGCTCGGTTTCTTGTTCCCGCTTCTACGAAAACAGAGGGATTTGTGTTCTGATCTGAAACCACGCCACCACTAATTGTCTGCAATTATTGTGCCGGTATACTTTGGTTGTTACTATAGAAATATACCACAGCAGAAGCTAGAGTTTTGCACTAAAAAGAGAGTTAATAAACTTGTTATAACTTCGTTTACGCTGCAAAAACGCAAAATCTTGCAGAGTGTTTTTGGTTTAGTTTCTAGTGCACTTGAAATAATACAAAACTAACTTACAAGTAACTTTTCAGCAATAAAATAGGCACTTATAATTGCTCAATATTCATTAAAATAGCTATTACTTTTTGATCAATATTAAGGAATTATTTATATAAAACAGTCTCAAGTAGTTTGCTGAAAAGTATTCTAAGATATTTGGACTAGAAACTAGACCAAAACAATACTTGGTAGGATTTAGTATTTTTAGAGTGTAGTTGTATTCTTTCTGCTTCAGGTGCAGGAGCTGAAGTCCAGACTGACTGAGGCAGATAAAAGGACAGAAAACCCAGGCGGCCCAGAGATTAACACAACAAACAGCGCCCTCTCCAACGGGATCAATGGCTCTGCACCAGAACAACAAGAGGAGCCGCCGCACCTCACTGATGCTCAGAAAGCAGAGAGAAAGGGAGTTCAGACAAGGAACTCAGATTCCTCCACTGGAGTCATTGTAAGTCTGTGTTTACTCAAAAAGAAAAAACAAAAACTCTTGATGCTTGTCGGGTTTGTTTTGCTTCCTATAAATAGTATTTCTGCCTATCTCAGGCCCTGATGGATATCTTGCAGCAGGACCGCAGGGAGGCTGCAGAGCAGAGACAGGAGCTCTGCGAGTTCATCACCAGACTCCAGGGAGAGCTGCAGGCCACCGAGGAGAACCGGGCCAAGGTCCGGAAAAAAAACAAAAAGAAAAGAAAAACACTCTACATTTGCTTCTTTTCCTGTTTTGGGTTGTTGCAAAGTTGTTCCAAAACTGGTTACATTAATTTTTTTTCCTTAAAACTATAATAATGAAACCAATAAAGTTTAGTCGAGGGAATTTCAAGGGAATTTGTAGCCCTTCTTCCAATTCTCAGATCAGACACTTATGTTGGACAAGGCGGCCGGATTTACAGTCTGTGCTCTAATTCAGTCCAGAGGTCTTCTGTCAGGGTCACAGTCTAGTTTGACCAGGAATCGTGAGAAGGATTAAATTCTCCAAAACGTCTTGGGAAGCTGAAACAGCACCTCTGTTAACATGTGCAAATTTCTTGGATCGGACTGAATTTAGTTTGTTTGTGTGGGTACAAATTAATTTTATACGATCATGATGTGTGTTTCAATGGAGCGGGCTGTTTCGGGGGTTTTTTTCAGAATAGATGCACTCACATGGGCAGTTGTAAAATTTCCTTAAGCTCCTTCAGACTAGCCAGCAGAAATTAGCAAACAATTATTGGAACTGCACATCTGCTGAGCTCATTATAGGAGTTACTTCTCAATTAAATGCTGGCAAAAAAGTTGTTGAAAGGCTAATGGAGGAATGTTGTAATGATGGTGAAGTTTCAGAAAAAGCCAGAGTTTTTAAAGAGACAGAGGCCCAATTTCAAGATGTTACATTACAAAGTCAAACTTCTTCTAAGTCACATTTGATATATTTGAAATGTTTATAACATCTGAAGGTAATAAAGTCATTTGATTGTGTTATAAAATGGCGCTATGTCTGGAAAACACACAATACTGTCCATTTAATTCTGTGACCTCTATGTCACCTAATGACCCACTGATGTTTAGCGGCTTTCCACTTGGCTGGTATTTTTAGCAAAGGCTCCCACTGTTTTCATGAGAGGAAAAAAAGACATCATGCCATGAGAATTTAACAGAGAATGTGTTAAAGCTGAAGCGCAGTGAATACACGCTCTATCTATAAATATTTGCTCTGATATTAACTACTTCCAGGACTATTTAAAGCTCTAGTTCAAACATGATTCTTCTGCCTCTAAATAAAGGCGGTAATGGTGAACTGTGTTTGCAGCTGGAGGTGCAGTGCGAGCAGCTGCAGCTGAAGGTGAGGACTCTCCAGCTGGACTGGGAGACGGAGCAGAAGAGAAGTCTGTCCTATTTCAACCAAACCATGGAACTGGAGAAGGAGAGAGACCAGGTGAGTCTCTGGGAGTGGACGGCCTGAAGCACAGCCTTACAAATGGTTTGAGGCAGAAAAAGAGTACTAATTTCATTGGCAGAAAATAATAATAATCTGCCAATAAAAAAAATATACTTTTCATCCATATTCAGGAATTATTAACTTAAAACAAATTCATATCTTGCTGAAAAACTACTGTAAGTTACTTTTCACTTATTTCAAGTGTACTAAGGTATTTGATCTAGAAACTAGACCAAAAATACTTTTAAAATACAGTTTTTCTTTTTGTTTTTCAGTTAAAAAGGTTTCGCTCAGTCTTTCAAATCAATGTATTCCCTTTCATAGCAGCCCTGTTGTGAATCTATATGTCATACGTTTTTTTACAACCGGTTAAAGTCCACTGGCAGACGTCCTTATCATTTTTTGTGACTTTATCATTCTAACCTAAACATTTTTAAGGCTGACCTTCGTGTTGCAAACTCCTGGGTCATTTCATAACAATGGGAAAGTTAGGCGACATATTTTGACTTAGTTTTTTTTGAGCAACCACCAGCAGCTAAACATGTTATTTTTTCACATCACAAAAACCTTACATTTTGAAAGCTGTAGAAAACTGTGGAAAAGACATCATGATTTTCTGCAGGGCCGGAGTTAGAGGGATGTGAGGCCCTGGGCTGGAAACCATTTTGGTACCAATTTCACTGAGGAAAAATGATTTTGTTCCTAATTCAAATTACTGTACATCAATAGGTAGGGCTATACATATGAACATATACCAACTGATGATGGTAGGTTGAAAGCAACATATTTTCTTGTGCTGTTTCCATAAGAAAATATTATCACTTCATAATTTTCAAATACCTGAGTATTATTCACAATCGTAAATAATCCCAAATCCTAAAATATTACTGCAACTCACCTTATATGGGACTATAATTCTTATATAAAGTACACTATATTCAAAACACATATTTATAAAAAAATTTTTTAATGAAAAATAAAATTTAAAAAACTGTAACAACCCCTCCCAAACAAAATTGGGGCCCTGACCTACAGCCTGTGTGTAAACCCTTCCTAAAGTCTGACCCAGGCGTTCAGTCTAAACATCAGAGGTGAAAGGTAAAAGCTATGGACGTCTTTTAATGTCCAAATATTGTTGGACATTGAGAGTTGGTCTAAATACTAAACATCATTGTTTAGTCTGAAATTGGACGGGACGTGTGAGCTAAAAACGTTAAGAAGTTGAGTCACTACCACTTCATGCTTTGCAAAACCCTTCAAAGTCTAACTGTTGACATTGCAGCTCAGCTTTAATCCTGTATGAAGTAGTCTTTATAACACAGTAAGATGGCCGCCATTGAGCAAATTCAGAAAGCAAGATTTAAAATGAGATCTTCCCTGCCTGGTTGTAAAATATTATCAAAGGTTAAAGGGTTAGTTTATGTTTTTGTGTTCTAGAATAGCCATAAAATGATGCCTATGGACGAAAAACAAGGATCGACAAAAGCCTCCAGTCTTCGGGGTTTTGCATTCATAGTCCTGTTGTCATTTTAGTATCTTTTTCTTGTGTGTGTGTGTTTTGATCAGGCTCTGCGCAGCCGAGACAGCCTGCAGCTGGAGTACACCGACTGCCTGGTGGATAAGAACCGGCTGCGCAAACACATCGCAGAGCTGCAGGCCAACCTGGAGCAGCAGCAGAGAGAGCTGGAGAGGGAGCGAGAGCGCTGCCGGGATCAGATGCAGCAGAGTCCCTGTCTGAACTGCGTGAGTCAGAGTTGGACGCACACGCAGCGCCATCTGGTTGACTCAATCACAGAGCTTTGTTTACGCATCGGTTCCTCTGTGTTTCTGCTCCCCAGTCCCACTTGTCCCTGTGCAGCGAGGACCAGTGCTTCGGCCCCTGCTGCTCCCTGGACCTGGATCTAAATCTGCAGCCCGTTCTAAGGAAGGTCAGTGCTGGACTCACTGTTATGGCTGTGATTCAGGCAAACTGTGCAACTAAAAGAGGCATCACTGTGAATAAAGTCGAAATGATGTGAGATTAGAGTCATAATATTAAGAGATGTGAGAAAGTGCGAACAAGTTTAAGTTGCATGGAGACTTTTGGAGGGAATTGGATCGAAAGGAATCAGTTCTCATAAAAACTGCTGGGTATTTTAGTTCTCTTTTGTGAAAGAAATTTTGTTTTGTTATGTTTTTTTTTTACTTTAAATAAAATAATATCTAAACTAAGACATAAAAGAAAGGGACAGTGGCAAATAAGTTTATACTTCTGCCCACCTCCTTTTTAAACATATTTAGATGAGTAAATATTGATTTAAATCAAAAATTGTTTAAATCAATATCATAGTATGAGAATAAGACTTGATCTTGAAAATGAGTTTGAAATAGCTAAGCTAAGCTAAACTACATTAAAAGTGAAAGTGCATTTTTTAAGTAATGCAGAAATTGATGTTTAGATCAAGGAAAAATGTTAAAATTTTACCAATTATCCTCCGCCGGTTTCTATTCTATGAACTTTTTCTGGACTGAACTGGTGCTAATGTGATTAATACATGTGTGTGTGTTTTCTGGTCACTGTTTACGCAGAGTGTAATGCTTTCCTAGTGTTGTGAGACAGGATTTCCATGAGCCCCTCTGCACAGACATGTTTCTTATTTTTTTTCCTGCTGTTATTATATTATGCAGGGAATGTAGCCTCTGAAGAGCAAAGGGAGGTTTTGTTGTTTTTGGTTGTAATGCGGTGTTATGTAACTCTGAGCGTGTGTGTACATGTCCCGAAGTGATGGAACGTTTCTTGTTTTGTGTGTCACAGACGCCCCCTAGAGGCCAAAACAACGACAACTCTGAGGGTAAGCAGTTTGATCTGGGGGAAAAATGTATTAATAATCCTTGTTTACATCAAGAGGCTGATATTCAGTTGTTAATTTAATCCTTCTGTCTAATCACTTAAAGATTCAGTCTACAACTCAGAGGAGAACCTGCTGTCTTCAGTGAGTTTCAACATTTTCTTTATGTGAATAAATAGAATCCATGTTTTAACATTTACTTTGGTTTCCTCAGTCTAAAGATAACGAGAAGGAGATAAACCGCCTGTCCACGTTCCCCTTCCCTCCGTGTGTGAACTCCATCAACAGGCGGTTTAACACAGAGTGAGTTCATCGCCTCACTGACGATTTTTTGCCCCGTTTTAACTTTGTCTCAGCTCACTGTTGACTTTGTTGTTCTTTTTCTCAAAGGTTTGATGTGGAGTCTTGGGGCAGCGACGAGAATGATAATATTCCAGGTAGGGCTGGAACGATTAATCAGATTAATCGATTACTGAAGTAACCGTCAATTAATTTAGTAATCAATTTATTGCCAACTGCCGTACAAGACTCATAAAACAAAACTAATTAAGAGAAATAATTAAGCCAAACAAAAAACTTAACACGTAAATACAGTTTGTGCTTAAGATAAAAGAAAAACACCTTTGTCTGTAAAATTGTTTTCTTCAAATGATAAAGTTTAATCTTCGCCTGGTTCAAATTTACTGAAGGAATGCTATGTTATTGTATTTCAGGCAATAAAATTGGTCATTTAAAAAAGGATTTAAGCTCTTTGTTTATTTGCACCATTAATGTATTTCTAATATTGTGTTAAAAAAGACAAGTGGTTTAATAAAAAAATATATATATCTGATGAATCGATTAATCATCACAATAATTGATTATTAAAATAATCGTTAATTGTTGCAGCCTTAATTCCAGGTATGTTTCCACACATTTGGCATCAAACTGACAGTTTTCACATAAAGCATGTTATAAAACGTTGTCTTGTTTTTGATTGCTTGTGTTTTAGGGGAACAGACTGAACCTTCTCTGTGGGATTCCTGGACCTCTTTGCACTCCCATCTCTTCCCCCCAGATTTGGTCAACCTGCCCCCAGTTCCTTCTTGCCCCTCCAGCCCTAATGTTCCCAGGTACCTCTGACCTAACAAAGTAGTGCAAGAAATATAATCGTGTTAAACTTTTACTGTATGACGGGCGTGCTGTGGTGGCGTAGGGGTTAGCGCGACCCACATTTGGAGGCCTTGAGTCCTTGACGCGGCCGTCGCGGGTTCGACTCCCGGACCTGGCGATGTTTGCCGCATGTCTTCCCCCGTCTCCTTACCCCCTTCCTGTCAGCCTACTATCTAATAAGGGACACTAGAGTCTGCAAAAAGCCCTGGTGGGGTGAAAAAACCCCCCAAACTTTTACTGTATGATAAATTCTCCCAGAAATTATTCAGATAAATGATGATATTTGCTGTTTTGGACCATTTCAAAGTGTCTTAAACACTAATAAAGATTAATAAACTTCCAGTTTTTGTACAGAATACTCCACACTGGAACTGAGAGACATTTTAAATATCCAAAGTAAAGCAAAACAACCAAAAATGAAAGAAGGAAATGAAAACCACTTACAACTGAAACAATAAATAAAATAAATTATAATGTCTCTGTAAACAAAATTCCCCTTTGAAAAATATCTGAATGGAAATAATTGGGCTCATTTTACCTTATCATTGATTAATTAACTGCTTATTGCGACTAGTTTAACAAAACTTTAATTTATGCAGCTATAATGGCAGAAGTTGCCAGTAGTCAACACCAGCAGTGTTTTGCATGTTGGATAAGAATCCTGGACTTAGTTTCATTTTGTTGTTCTCAGGAAGCCACCTTCACCCTGCTCTCCTCCTTCAAGCCCATCCACCTCACCGAAGCTCGGAAGAGCCAGCCTGGCCAACGACATCACCATAGTTGGAGGAAATCGGACCGGGATCTTTGTGAGCCACGTGAAAGCCGGCTCTCCTGCCGAGCAGTGTGGGCTGAAGGAGGGTTGTGAGCTGCTGGAGGTCCGTGCCTGCCGCTGTAACTTCAGATTTTATGTCGTTAAGCTGTAAACAAAAACGAGACCGTAACGCCACGCGGCCGTCTGTGTTTATGGTGTTCAGCTGGACCGGGTTCTGTTTGGCGGGGCAAGTGTGCAGCTGGCTCAGTGCACCGCTGAGGTGGCCCATTTTTCCCTGCAGTGTTGGACCGAGCCCTCATCGCTCAAACACCAGAGCAACCCGGAGGGTGAGTCTGCAGGTCTACCTGATGCAGAAGGAAAAGTAAAATAGACCTGAAGGTTCTGGGAAAATTTTCTAGACTTCAGAGAAGTTCTGATCCGGTCTGTACCTGAATGAAGTAGCCACACCTCGCCTTCTTCGAATTAAACAAAACTAGTGTCAGAACGTTTATGCTACGTTTCTCTCCAGAATTCTTTGTTTGTATCGCTATCATTTTAAAAATTGTAATGAATGTTACCAGAGGTCATTGAAGGTCAACCAGCCAGTCCATGTTTACAAAATCAATGAACTGCGCTATAAAACTTAATTTATATCAATTTCTTTCGGTTTTTTTAACCCTCCAGCAGTCTTAAGAGTCAGGGTTATTTAGACCCCCAAGTTTTTTACTCTGACCGCAGTCCGGTGGGGTCGCACTGACCCTGTGTGCACCTTTACAAGTTTTTTTTTTTGGTGTGGTTTTGGGAACTGACTGTCTGATGGGACAACTCCCAGTGACATTTGGTGATGACCTCTGAAAACTTTTTTTTTAATCTTAAAAATTATAACAGTGCAAACAAAAATTTTTGCTACCCTGTGAAACCATTTTATCATATTTTGTAAATATGATAAGACTTGGCGGGTGGTAGATCTGTGATGACCTCTAGAAACATTTATTAATATCTACAAAATGATAGGAACTGAAATGAAAATTGTTGCTCCTCAAATGTAGCACAACCATCCAATTTGGTTCAACTTCAAGAAGGTGGTTGTGAGTAACTTCTCTCAGGTCTTATCTGTCATATTCCTTCATTTTCCTCCTGTATGCCAATCATTCTCCTGCCGTCCGTTCTCAGGCTACTCCAAGCTCTGCTCAGAGCTTTCCTTGCCATCCTTTGTGGGCGCCGACTCCTTCTATGCGCGGGTCAATCTCAACATGGAGCTTCATGGCGAGCCGCCATCTCTGGGCGTGTCCTGCGATGACATCATACATGTCACAGACACGAGGCACAATGGGAGGTACCAGTGGCGCTGCTCGCTGGTGAACCGGGAAACGGCCGTACCCCTGCAGACGGGAACCATGCCCAACTACAACAGGTGGGCCAGATTCAAATGGGTTTTAACAGCTTTATTAGAAATCATTGGGAAAGACGTCAACTGATTTCAGTCATGCTTTATAGTTTTCAATAACTTTCAAATGTAAGACACCTTTTCTCTTCCAGGGCACAACAGTTGTTGCTCATAAGGTTACGAAAAATGTCAGTGGAGCAGAAGGACTTCAAGAAGAAGATGGTAGGTCTGTTCCTAATGTAATAAAACTTAGGGTGCATTCACACCAGTCCTGTTTAGTCCACTTTAATCGAATTCAAGTTTGTTTGTCTGAAAAGTCTGGTTCGTCTGGGGAGACGTGAATGCGCAGTCAAGCTCTGATGCGGACCAAAAAAAGCTCACTCTGATCCGCCTTGAAACCTTCGTCTTGGTTCAGTTGAAGTGATTTCTGGTGCGCTTCAAAGTGTGAATGTCAAGCGGACCGAAGACAACTTCAAAAACAGGAAGTGGGCTATAGTGCAGGGCATTCTGGGTAAATCCAACCAAAACAAATGCAGTAGAAATCCTACAACCACTAAAATCTGATGCTACTCCATTTTTGTAGGAAATTGTGCTCATGTCTTCTTCTGAAGTATTTGTGTCGTTTCCTTTAATAGTTCTTGGTGCAGCGCCACCACAGGTGATGGGGGGAAACAAGTTTTTCAAAGAGTTTAGTTCGTTTGATACAATGCAGTGTGAAAGCGAAGCGCAGGAGCTGAAAATGTAGCAAATGTTTCAATTTTGGTCCCCAATCGAACCCAATCGTATCAGGTGTGAGAACACCCTGAGTTTGATAACGGTGGTAACCAAATTATTGTTGAACCTCTAAATCCATAACATTCCCCTCTGTTTTATTGTGCTTCATTTCTGTAGTTTCTAAAGAAAACATCTGACCGAGTCCGACTGGTCAAGGCGGTGGATCCCAACTCTCGGGGTTCTGGTTCCTCGAAGCAAATCTTTTACACTCTCAGCAAACGTAAGCTGCTGTTCCCAGAGCATTGTCCTTCTGTCTGTCCACAGTGTGTTATTCATATCAGCATCGCCCTCTGCAGGTCATGAGGACCACTTGATCCCGTACAGTCTGGTGAAGCCGGTGAAGGTCCAGACTAAGCGCCCGGTCATCTTCTCGCCCTCCCTTCTGTCCCGCAGGCTGATCGAGAGGCTGCTGCAGCCGGCGGAGTCCGGTTTGAACTTTGACACCTGCCTACCTGGTGAGGGTGATGTAGAAATGTACAATACCTTAAACTGGTCATAATAAAGGCTGAAACAATTAATGATATTAATGAATCGATTATTGAAATAATCGTCAGCTATTTTAGTAATCGATTAATCGTTAAGTGGAGCAAAAAGAGACAGAAAGATGCCATTTGCTGAAAGAACAAAATCCTCAAAGGAGTAATTTAGCCAAAAATACCAAATATGTATACATTTTTAGTATCTTTACCAAAAATAACTTTATGTATTTAAGTTTTTTAAAAAAAAACCTTTGTCTGTAAATAGGTTTGATCTTAAACCCCCTAATTGACATTTGGTTCAGATTCTATAAGAAAAAAAAATTCCTATTAAGCACCTTTGGCTTCCCAACTATTAATTATTTTATTCAAAGAATAATTAACAGATAGGCTCCATACTTCATTGATCTTAAGTTAAGGAGAAAGGGCTGAACTTTTAACATGTTGATGTTGGAAATATTTTTTTAGCTGCAGACGCATCCTTTGCTACAAATGATCAAGTGTATTTTTTTTATGTTTTTTCTTTTAAAAAGGAAGTTAATTAGTTGTTAATTTGCATTTTTCTGTGTTTTTAATACTGTATACAATAAGCTTCAGTGATTAGATGAAAAATCTGGAGAATGTGCCATTTTGTTGTGCGATTAATCGATTAATTGCCAGATTAATCAATTACTAAAACAATTGTTAGTTGCAGTCCCACTCATAAGCCTTGATCAACACATCAAAATGCGTCAATTAGACAATAACTGTGAGGTGGAATTGAAGTTATGAAGGTTTTTCCACATTTGTCTCACTAAGAAACACTGTGTGTGCATTTGAACTCATACTGCTGAGTCGACACTTTGTAGAACCATCACTACAAATCGTTTAGAGGGTATATATACCTCTACCACTTCTGCACATCTAGAGACCACTTACCAAAGTAACTCCAAATGACTTAAACTCAGTCAAATTTGGTGGAGAGATAGAATATCAGTTTCCAAATGTTGCCTTAATCTCTTTACTATGCATTTTCAAATTAACAAAATCCCTTAGTTTCAAGATCTTTGATTGAATAAACAATTTATTAGTATGTTCCCCAGCAGTCACTTTATATTCTCATAGATTTCTCTTGTGTCACAAACAAAGTTTGGTGTGGTTGAGTGTTGGTAGCGCCATGCCTCCTACACAATGCATGGATCAACAATGATCAACCAGAGTTGGTTGTTCTGGATTTTATTCAGGGGAATCAGAGTAAAGGAGGCTGAATACAAATGTATGCCACACTTTCATTTGAAAACTGTGTATGATTTTCCCTCCACTTCACAAACGTGCACTGCTTTGTGTTGTTACATCACATCCAACTGTATTGAATCACATGGAAGTTTTCCCCTTTTTCCATCTACATGATGCTCTATACAAAAAACCAGGCGGCACGTTTCGATGATGCACCTCATTCTGTTTCCCCATTTTCAGAGCCCATTCAAGCATCGGAACAAAAGGACAAAAGGATATTTCTGCTGGATTCCTGCAGTCCAGAGCAGGCTCTGGGAATACGGCTGGAATCAATACAGGATGTGATCAGTCAGGTAAAAAAGGAACAAAAAAACAACTTGCCGTTCTTTTGTGCTGAATGCACGCTGTCACACATTCTCCCATTCTTTCCCTTTATCTCCATCAGGGCAGGCATTGTCTGCTAGAGCTGGGGCTACCCAGCGTCGAGGCTCTGCTGAGGCAGGGGATTTACCCCATTGTCATCCACATTCGCCCCAAAAACAAAAAGCACAAGAAGCTAAGGTAGGGTTTTACCGGAGTCGGCAGAACGAAGCCGGGAGTAATGATTCTAATTGAAATGTCTTTGCGTGACGCGAACAGGAAGTTTTTCCCGAGGTGCGGAGAGGACAGCATAATGGAGGAAGTGTGCCAGGCCGAGGAGCTGCAGCTGGAAACGCTGCCGCTGCTTTATTACACCGTGGAGCCGAGCACCTGGAGCTGCACCGAGGAGCTGCTGGAGGCCCTACGCAATGCTGTCCATAGGCAGCAGAAGGCCGTAGCATGGGTGGAACTTGACAGGCTGCAGTAGAAGCACTGTATTTAGTGACACGCACAAAGTTGATCGTCCTGTTGTTATGGGAGCGGGTGCTAAACCAAAGCAGGATCTTTACAGTGACTATGATGCAATGTATTTGTGCAAGAAAGTCAGACTATTAGGTCCTTGTGCTTCTAGTAACATTAACTATTTTACATACCCTGTTACTCCCAACCCCACGAGGGACAAGGGTGTAAAGAAGATGGATGGATGGATGGATGGACATGCCCTGTTATAAATTGTGAATACAAGTCAACCTGTAGCAAATACTACATGACGCAATTTAGCTTTTCCGTTCAGGCTCCCCACTACAATTAAAGGCGTGTCATTTTCTAAAGCTGTAAATGTAATGTATGATCTGTACAGAAAAACAAGCAAACACGTGTTTCTCAAACTACTGTGAATTCTGCTGTTTTAACGACAAAGAAAACGTACGGATGATGGCATCTTTTAGTGGACTGTGTGTGCTTAACCCAATGTTTATTGCAATCTTTTTTTTATTGTTATTATTCTGTTGACTTTTTTTTCACAAAAATAAATATGCATTTTAAAAAAAAAATCATGATTTTTACTTTGCATTGCAATATTTATGTTTACTGTTAGCTTAAAATAACACTGGATTTTAATATGAAAATAAAAGGCAGGACTTTTGTGTATTAAGTAATCCCTCTAGTCAAAGATGTGTGGTTTAAATCCTTATTACTTAATATTATTTAATAGTATCGTTAATCTTCTAAGCATAGTAACTTAAACACAATCCACCAGAGGGCGCTTTGATCATTATTAATGCTTTCAGTGGCTCAGTTATGCAAACAAATGTGAAGTTCTATACAATAGTAATAGCATCTCTGTATAAGCTCATTTAAAATGTAATCACTGTCCCCTAAGTAAAATACTGTTAATATCAATTACAAAATAATTTATTTATATATATGAATAATATATAAATATAATTATGCAATTAAATAATAATCATAAGAGTTATGATTATTATAACTGATGGTAGTTACTTCAAAAGATGTTAAATAATTCTAATAATCTTAATCAAAACTAAGTAACAGCAGGCTGAATTTAATCAAATGTCTCAATTTTATTGGGCCCCTGGGTGCATTACTAAAGGTAAACGCGCCCTCTGGTGGAGCAAACCTATAATTGCTAGGAGCTCGTAGCTCAAAGGCGCCCTCTGCTGGTCCACAGCCGATGTCGCCGTGCTCCTCCTCCCCTCTCTGATCAACAAGCAGCCTGGTGATATAATACACTGGCTGAACCTCCACAGAGAAGCAAAATGGCCGACAGTAAACTAACCGATCACACAGCGATAGACAGTCATCAAGAGGATATGTATTTTTTGTTTACAGCTTGAGAACTACGTTTGCGCAAAAAGGGTAGTTGCGTTTTTTCCCCCACTTTTTCTACGATTAACATTTTTTCGCCTGCCGGTGATGTCATTTCTTATTCAATTTAGCCTTGAAAGCCTCGAAGAACTAGCTCGCTAGGCTAGCTCCCTTGCTAGCCTGCTAGCGGTGGGTCTGCAAGAACATTTGCACAGAAGCACTTTATGTCCTGTGTGATTCCCGAGGTGAGTAAACCACCTTTTTAAATGTTTATGCGCTCCGGGAGCCTTTTCACATATGACGCAGCTAAACCCGCAGCTGTTTCTTCATTTCACACGGCGGGCTACATCGCTGTTTCAGGGTAGCTTCGCTTGGACAAACGTCATACAAGTTTCGTCGTACAAATTCGACCCTGGCAAATGTTGGAGCCTGCGAACCCGCCTCTCACTTGGAAATCTTGAAAGGTTGTCGGAGGGTCTAGTTGCAAAATGTGTGTAGGAGGGAGAACGAGAACAAGCGGCGTATTGTTAGTAAGTTAACGTGACGTTGGTGTTTTGTCGGCTGCGTTCAGGATGTGGCTGTGCGGAGCCGCAGGGAGACACCTTGCTCCCTGACAGCTCTCCGCCTCTGAGCCCGGCTCTGTGGGTCAAGGAACGGTGCTCGGCCGCTGCTTCACGGGGGACCATGTTGAGCTTCTTAGAGTAAAGCTGCTCTGTCGACAGCTACCCCCCCAAACCTCCACTGTTCCTCGTGTTGCTTAGACGAGGCTTATTAATGTTTCCTGCGGCCGCTCGCGTGCACGTAAAAACAATGTAAAGACTCGTCGCGTGTTACATGATTCAACCAGCAAGCTATCTAGTTAGCTTGCGCTAGCAACGTAAACATTGTGCTAATTACGTGCAGCTAAGCAAGCTGACTGGTGAAAGTAACTTTTTGTCACTTTACAACAACAAATTCAGTGTATTTCAATTTTATTTTATGTAGTAGGACAACATAAGGTGGTGTATAGTTTTCAAGAGGAAGGAAAGTGGAACCTGACTTTCTGTTTTTTAAATTTATTTTGCAGGAGAAAAAAAAACTGGAAAGTGTTGCATGTATTTCCATTGAGACTACTTTCCCCCTGACGCCCCCAAATAAATTGCAGTGCTGCCAACTCCTGTCAGAAGTCACTTAAGTGGCCAGCATGTTTCACCTTTGGGTATTTTGAGCTTTTTGCGGAGCAAAGTTCAATCGTTCCACCACCTGAAAATGGAAACGGTGCGGCACAGCTGGTACAAATCCTCATGTGAAGAAAGCCGTTCAAAATAGGGCTTTTGAACTAAATGCAAAAAATACTGTTGTAGAGCAGTAACAACCATACACCCCCTAAAACACACCATCTCCACCGTGTGAGGTGGAGGTGGCAGCATCATGCTGTGGGGATGCTTCACTTTAGCAGCGACAGGGATGATAGATGAACCGAAAATATTTGAAACTGTGGCGGAGGTTCACCTTCAAGGAGGACATCGACCCTAAAAGCAGCAAGAGCTACAACTGGATGCTTTCGATTACAGTATATCCAGGTGTTTGAATGGCCCAGTCAAAGTAAAACTAGTCAAACTGACGCTCTCCTTCCAGTTTGACTTAGATTGGATCCCAAAACCTCCAGTTGAGACATACCCCAACAAATGACGAGCTGTGTTCTGCTGTGTCCCTGCAAATGTGCGCCACACTTTTCAGAGTTTCATTTATTTTTCAATTTAAAATGTAAATGTCAATGTAAATGTTTTTTTTTTTGTTTTTTTTACCATGTCACATTTGTGCACTACATTCTAAAATACTAAAATCCCCCAACATGCATTGCAGTTTGTCGTTTTAAACGAGGAACAAGGCGCTCCAAACGCCTGTGACTAAAAAAAAGAATTTCAATTGTGTTGCAGTGGAGATAATGTAAAAAAAAAAATGTTGATAGTTTTTGCTGCGACATAAAACACACAAAAAGTTTTTTAATGTGTTTGCAAGCCGAGCTCCAATAACAGGACGTGCTGTTTGGGTCGGTGGAGCAGTCAAAAGGTTTCTTTTCCGGCATAACATTTCTTACAGAAGACTTAAAGGAGTCGTGATTTTTCTTTTTTGCTTCATGAATTAAATGAAACGAAGCAGCGAAATAATTGCAAATTAACATTCTACTGAGGTCTCAGAATCTTTTGGGTTTCTAGGGAAATTTTCTTTTAAAACAAAGAAAATCTTCTGATTGTTGTAAATTTTCTGAATTTTCTCACTTTTGCTCAGCCGACTCTCCTCTGCTGCTAAAACGCGTCTAAGGTCGGTTTTTTCAGAAACGTGCGACTCCACGCATGTGTATTTTTATTTATTTTTTCATGCAGTCTGTACCGTCTGCCGTTTGGACTTGCAATGGTTTGCTGGTTAATGAATTATGCAACGCAGCGCCAGAGTACCAAGGCCTGCTCTCTAAGTTGTCTAGCCCTGGTTACCGTTTCTCTCTCTCTCAATCTTTACAACGCTGACATTGTCGGAGACGATCCGATGAATGTGTCGAAACATCCTGCTTGTTTATGAAGACGGTTCGACTCTGACGCACGTGCGTTTAAACTGCAGTGGCTTTAATAGCATGAATAATTGAATGTGTGCATTTCTTTTCTGCAGGCAGGAGAATCAAGAAGGGGAACAGCAGTTCATGGAAGACAAGAAAAAGAAGAAAGAAGAGAAAAAGAAAAGGGAAACCTCTCAGAAGGTCAGTCTCGAGCTCCTGCTGTGTGTTTTCAGTTGGTTAAAGAATAAAAAAAAAAACGCAGTTGAGGCGAAATGATATTTTAAAATGGATCTAGACATGTTTCTCATTAGTCAAAACGGATTCAGTCTGGCTGATTTGTCCAGATAATAAAAGCAGAAGTTTAATCAGGCTCACACCAAAGCATGTGCATGCATACCTGGGCTCTGACCCAGAAGTGTTAAACATTTTATGAACGAAAAACTAAAGAGTTTTTTTTTTTTTTTGTGACCAAAATTGTCCAATTATAACCACTTGTAGAGGAAATTAAGATCATTTATGCACGTATGAAAGAAATACGTTTTTTTTTGTTTTTTTTTAGCAAACGTTTATTTTTACATGTGAGATTGTCATTTTCATTCTGTTCTGAGAAAACCCACAAACTTTTCAGTTTGTTGGGGTTTTCTGTTTTTATTCTGAGCTTGTGAAAGATTGTAGACATAAAATAGAAGGAAGTTTAGAAGTGTTTGGATTCTTCTGCAAGGTGCAGTTACCTTAGACTTTCCTCCAGGTAAAGGCACAGATCCAAAGACTAGCGAGAGATATTGAGGATCTCTAAGGATCTCTGCTTCTAACCATTTGAAAGTGTACCATTTATGCTGTTTTATGAATAAAACATGATGTTTTAAATTATTCTTTTAATGTGTCTGTTTCTTCTTTTAGGTGCCAGAACAGAAAATCAAAGGTAAATATATATATATATATATATTTTTTTTTAATAATGACTTACATTAAATATCATGGGTAATGTAAAGATTTGCTCTGCATTAATGTTGCGAATAAACCTGTCGCAATTAATTAATCGCTTGATAAAAAGAGATTTATTATTTGCATTTTGTTTGCAGAGACGCCACAATCCATTTTATGTATGGTTTTGATTGTGTTTGGTTTTTAGTTCTGCTTATTGTTGTGTTTTATTTTGGTCATTTACAATATCTTCCAGTTTCAGTGTTGTCTGTTTTCTGCAAAATTAAAAGTTTATTGGTCTTTGAGAGAGAAAACTTGCATTATTGTGCCATTGTTGGTATATGATTTGAAAATGGTCTCAAAACAACAAAACTGCTGATCGCAATAACTCCTGGGACAATTTATCGTGACGGGCCTCGTCGTGAATGTTACGCTAAGCGTACTCCGATGTCGTAAACGAGCTTTTCTGACGTTTCAGTGCCAGAACCAGCCAAGCCCTCCTGTTCCCAGCCGCTCGCCGCCCCAGGCTCAGCGTCCCCCAGCCCTGGCCCCGTTTCCCCGTCGTCCCCCAGTCCTGGTGCAGGTGGGGGTTCCGCCCAAGTCCCTCCTGGTGGCGGGAACAATGCAAAGCAGCGAACTGCTGTGGCCAACGGACAGCCCTCCTCCTCCGCCTCGTCTCCTTCTGGAAGTCAGAGTTCGCAGCAGCGATACATGTCTAGAGAAGTCCCACCGCGATTTCGCTGCCAGCAGGACCATAAAGTGCTACTGAAGAGGGGCCAGCCGCCGCTGTCCTCCATGCTGTTGGGGGGAGGGGAAAGCAGTACAGGAGGGGTGGGTGGAGGCAGTGTCTGGGATGTTGCCCCGTCCTTACAGGGGGCAGAAGGCCCTAATGCAAACGCCGACGGAAATACAGGTGAGGCTAATGGCAACTAGGTACAGAGCAGAAAAATTAAACATGCAAATTTCTGTATTTCGATGTACGTTTAGCTGATGTCAATTGAAACCATAAACCTAGAGAAAAGCCCTTTTCCATAAATGGAAACTTTGTAGAGGAAACATACACTGAATGCCATTTGAAAAATAAATCGCAGTGTTATTCTAATAAGGGGTGCACCGATTGCCCTTTTCTGGCCGATCACCAATATTTAGTAAGCCTGACTCGCCGATTCCAATTGTGGCTGATACCGATTTCTTTTGTCTGAAAAGTTGATAAATATAGCAACAAAGTCGGCAGCAGTGGGACGAGTATTGAGTCAGTCGGTCAGCTCTCTCTCACGGCAGAGTTAAAAGGAAAAGTGACTGATTTTCAGACCTTTGTGAAAGTAGATGAGATTTATTTGACATGCAAAAATCACCAAACATTAAGGAAGTCTGTGCCGATTCCTTGGTGCTGCCTTAATTCAAATAATCTGATTTATCAAAATTACTCCCTGTATTATTATCCTCCACAGAAACTCAGAATAAAACTGACCAAGTCTCCAGAACTATCATATCCTTCAATAGATACGGTTAAAACTGGAATCGCTCTGATGGAGGAACCCAACATCTGAAATGTTCAATAAAACTCTGTTATAATAACTTCTTCAACTTTTGTCCACAGATTCCAACGTGGGTTCATCCTCCCCTTCACCCCCCACCTCATCCTCATTTTGTGTTGCTGCTCTGTCGTCTTCTACTACTACTACTTCAACTTATGCAAATTCCACATGGGGGGCCAGCTCCAGCGGCCAGTCCTCCTCTCAGGGCTGCAGGAAGGTGTTTATGGATGGGACTGACCTGGATGACTGGCCTAGCATCACTGCTGGCCCCAAACTGAGTTCTGAAGGGGCCGGAGGAGGGATGCAGGAGCAGGACTGCCCTGGTAACAACAACAGTAGTGCCTCATGGGGGGAGAGAAACATGCAGCAGAAGGGAGGAACTGCAGGAGGAGGAGGAGAAGGGAACATGGACAATCTTTCCCCACCTCGCTCTTCTCCTCTTTCTTCTTCTTCCTCGCCTATTGAATGTGCTCAGCCAAGTGGTGTGTGGGTCTCCTCCGCCGCATCCCAAGTGGAGGTAGGCCAAGGCTCGGCAGCATCTTACAATTCCAAAGTCTCCCATCTTCTTCCTGGGCCTCAGGAGAGCCCGTTGGGTGGCAGCAGCAGCGTCCCTGGTGCCAATTTCAACCCTAATGTGAACCCGTCTGCCTGGCCCGCCCTGGGGCAGAGCGGGACCTCCGTTCCGGCTTGTAGCGCCTCATCGCAACACTCGTCCGTGACTTCAGCTTCCTCATTCTCTGCCAGCACCACTGTCATCACCACTCAGACACTTTCATCTGTGAATCAAACTGGTCTCTACCAGCAGCACACTGAAACCGCTGTGGGGGCCAAGACTGGAGAACAGCAGCACTTAGGAAATCCAGGGCCAGAGCCGAGTTCGGGCGGGGCGGGGAGAGAAGCGGGACCAAAGCAGGAAGGCATCAACGAGGGAAACTCTGAGGTTGGCGGTGAAGGTGAGGCGAATACTTCTGGGTCTCTGTCTTCCTCCTCTGCTGCCTCGTCATCTTGGAGCGCTATGCCTCCGGTGACCTCCAAACCTGGCGCTGGTGCCTCGCAGGCAGACGGATGGGATGGAGGGGGTACTGGAGCTCAGGGGCACGAAGGGAAAGTTTGGAGGTTTGGTAGCCAGGACGACAAAGCCGGGTGGGGCAAGGGGAATGGCGGGGGTTCAACCAACCCAGTTGTATCTCAGGGAGCTTGGGAAGGAGGAAGTACAGAAGTGAATTGGGGTGGCACTGCAGAAAGTGTAGGTTCTATTAACTTAGCAATAGGAAGCGGAGGAGAAGTGGATGGAAGCAGCATCAGCAGCAGCACGGACAGCGGGGGCGGCGGCTGTTCAGAGGACTCTGCCTCGCAAAACTTAGCAACTATGACAAAAGCTTGGGACAATCAGAAAGGGATGGAAGGTGGAGACGAGACGGTCGGGGAGTGGGGAGGCCCAGGAGGGCAGGGTGGAGCTGTCGGAGGCGGCGGGGGACATTCGTCGTCGAGCGGCGGTGGGTCCGTTGCTGGAAACGGAGGCGAACAGAAGGAACGCTCCCCGCGGCACCATTCCGACCATTCCTCCGGGGCAGACGTGGCCTTACTTAGCATGCTCAACAGATCCGACCTGGACCCCCGGGTTCTGTCCAACACGGGCTGGGGCCAGACTCAGATCAAGCAGAACGTGGCCTGGGACCTGGACACCTCAAAAGGTGTAGGGAACAGAAACGAAAGAAAACCTTCATCTTCCCCTGCATTCTCATCAGCAACCATAAACACTACCACCATGCGCAGCTCTAGGTACCCATCTGAAAGCGGTTCTGCGTCCAATGATGCGTCGTCCGGCAGCCTAAACTCTGGCCCCGCTACGGCCAGGGATAATTGGGAGGGTGGCGCTACGCAGTCCACCGGTGGTCCTTTTATCCCTAGCAGCACCATGAGGAAGCCAGGATCGCCGGAAGACGACATGCAGGGCAGTCAAGGAAAGGCAGCTGGAGGATGGGGGGAACCCCCACCTGAAAAAGAGGGCAAAGGATGGAGGACGGACGACCAGCAATGGGGAGGTCACAGAGGAGGAAGGAAAAACTGGCAAGATTTTGAACAACAGGGTAGCGGGTGGGGAGATGGAGCAGAAGACAAAGGAACAGGGGGGTGGAAGGGATCTACAAGAGGAGAAATGGGTGGTTGGGGAGAGGAACGGGGCAAGAGAGACTCTTCTTCTGGAGCCGGGTGGGGAGACGGGAGAAGCAGAGTCGGAAGCAACTCCGACGAGGGATCCTCCTGGGGAAACATGGACGAAGGGGGATCTCAGCGAGGAGGGTGGGGCAGTGGAGGAGATGTGGGTGGAGGCAAATCCCACCAGGACTGGGGGGGCGCCAAGCCCAACGCAGCACAGATACCAAACAGCCAAGCGGCACCAACGAAAGCCCAAAATCATCATCATCATCATCAACAGCAGCAGCAATCACCGGGGGGGTGGAACAGCCAGCCAAGCGTCGGAGGCGGAGCTCAACTTTCAAAGAACCAGAACCAAAGTTTGGGGTGGACCTCTGGCCCGATTCCTCAAATTTCCGGGGGTGCGGGGGACCCGCTAGAGCCCAGCGGCTGGGAGGAACCGTCGCCTCAGTCCATAAGCCGGAAGATGGAGATCGACGACGGCACGTCAGCCTGGGGGGACCCAACGCGCTACAACAACAAGAATGTCAACCTGTGGGACAAGAACAGCCCCGCGCCGGGGTCGAATCAAGGTCCACAAGGTCCGCCACCAGCCATGCAACAACAGCCTCCAAGACGGCAGCACAGCATCAACTCCAACCCTGGCAGTGGAGCAGTGGGTAAGGAAAGCAGAATAACAATCTGGACTGATTACAAGTTGTCTGTTTCGATAGCAAATTATAAAGCTAAATGTTCAATTTCTTTACAGGCATGTGGGGGGGAGCTGCACAAAGCGTGGATGATGGTACAGCAGCTTGGGGCCAGACGTCGGAGGCTGCGACCAGCTGGGGAGAACCGGACGATTCCAGCAAATCATCTGGCTGGAGGAATCCTTCACCCAACCCCAGCAAACCTGGTAGGAACCGAAACATTTATTTATGTAGCTCCAATGGCTTTCAGAAGATTTTTATCCACTTTTTAGCACAAATAAATAATAAGGTTGGCTCAGTAATCTCTAGACTGGACTGCTTTTTAAGGCGTCTTGCTCTGTTTTTGCTACAGGAGTGAAGTCAGTGGACAGCTGGGGCGGGAAGGGCGACGGCTCCATCGCCGCGTCCCGGCATCCGAGCTGGGAGGACGACGAGGACGGCGGCGGCGGTGGCGGAGTCTGGAGCAGCGCGGGTTCTCAGGGAAGCGGCTCGTCGTTTAACTCTGGAGGCTGGGGTCAGAGTCATGCTGGGAAGAGAGGAAACATCAAGGTTAGGAATGGGGTGACCTTTCTGGAACAGAACTATTTCAGTTTTTTACTGTTTTCCCACATTGGTGGAAACAAAGACACTGTCAACAATCTTTAGCAAATACAATCAGTCCTAAATCAATCCAAAACAGAAAAGTCACACAGCAAACAATAGATGTTTCATGTTGTGTCCATCTTGTTTTTCTCCCTTTTTTTTAACATCATTTTCTATTGAAAAATAACTGTTTTTAAAGCTTGTTTTGCTTGCTTCTGATCGAGAGAAATGTTTGGGTTTCTTTCTTACAGGGTGGAGGAGGCGACAGCTGGATGAATCCAGTATCTCGCCAGTTTTCCAACATGGGTCTTCTGGTAAGAAATTCTCCAAAAATCCCAAACCGCTTTGCTTTTATAAGAAGTTATCATTAAAAACATTCCTTTTTTCTTTTTTTTTTTTCTTAGGGTGATGATCCAGGCGTGGAAAAAAAGATGGACGGGGACAAGAGAGGAATAAATGACTACAATGGAGAGATGCGAAGAGGAGGGCGAAGCGGAGGAGGGTACCGCATGCCTAGTTCCAAAGACATGGGCCCTGGTGACATGGGACCCTATGGTGAAAAGGTAAGAGTCTTATTGTGTTATATTTACATAATTTCAACATTACATTGAAATCACAAGTCACCTGAAACTCCTCAAAGCCTTTAGTTTGATTTTCTTAGCTCAGAGTTGCTAATGGTTGGTGGTACGTTGTTGTTCTAGATGGGTGGCCATGGAGTGTTTGTTGCAGGTGGAGGAGGGGTGTCTCAGCCTCGAGGGATGCACCAGCCTGGCATGCATTCGATGAACGCGTCCCCAGGGTCACGGGCTCAAGTGCCTCATCAGTTCCTTTCTGCTCAGGTTGGCTGTCCTCTACTGTCGTCTTCTTCTTGTTTTTGCCAAAGAAAAACCAAAACAAGATAAATACCAGCAAGTATTTATCTTGCTGGTATTGCTGCTTTTTATGGTGACCAATGAGAGTCATAGTCATTACAATTTTGCTGGTATCTTGTAGTTGTTTGTTTGGTTCCCATGGTAACCTGTTGTCGGGCTGCGATGTTCTCCGCTCCGTTCATTATCGATTCTGGTTTGAACTCAGAAATGCGCCACAGCATCAGGATATAGGTTTCACGCCAGCTGGATTCAGAGTTGTTGCTATGGAGACAGTCAAAAGCACAAGTGACTTGCACTTGCAGCTGTAAATCTTTAAATATCGCAACGTTATGCAAACAATGACAACATAAAGTGATTTATTTTTTTCTTTCTTCATTTGGTCAGGTCTAAGCCTTTGCTATTTATTGATCTTTGATTGGGTGAAATTGTATTGTTATATCATTATCAATAAATGTCTTGAAAATGGTCTCAAAATGGCAAAATTATCTTTTATTGCAATAATCACTGGGGCAGTTTATACCGCAGAAAAATGTATTGTTACTTTTTCCTTGTTTGTTCATTCCTCCGTGCCTGTAGACTGGCGTATTTCAGCTGTTGAGTAGAAAGTCTTGTTTACAGTTTTATAGACTCTGTCCAACATTGTTTCTATCCCAAGCACCTATTTTATAAGTGAAAAAAGCACATAACATTCCCAAAACACCTGGAATCAGTGCAGTTCTGTTTTTTTTGTTTGTGTTTTTTATCATGATTCACTTCAGTCTCACCAAACCCCAATTTTACTGGGGGTTTTTTTACCCTACAGGTGCCGGGTCCCATGCTGAAGCAGATGCCCTCTCCTGGTGGCAGCGTAGGGGGAGTGGGAGGTGTCGGCGGCGTTGGAAGTGTCGGCGGGGTTGGCGGAGGAGTGTTCCCGCCTCAGATTTCCCCGCAGCAGCTTGCAGTGCTCAGCAACATTTACCCCCACATGCAGCAGTTCCATCTGGTATGCGCTAAAACGTTACGTAGCTCACCAAGATGAGTCACTCGCTGGTGACCCTTTTCGCGAGACTGCAATCGCTTGAGCGAATCGGCCGTTCAAGCGATTGTTGAACGTTGATTTTAAGAAATGTTTCTTGCCGTCATTTGTGGCAGGCTTGTCAGCTGCTGATACAACAGCAGCAGCAGCAACAGCAGCTCCTGCAGAACCAGAGGAAGTTCCCCCAACCTCAGCCTCTCAGACAACAGACAGACCCGCAGCAGGTGAGCATTTCAGAGATCTTTTTAATCATGCACATCTTTGCTTCAGCTGCCCTTTCTTGATCACACAACAAAGAGGCCGCTCTATCAGGGACACCACTGTTAGCCGACGTCATCCAGGAACATTCAGAAGTGTTGCAGAGCAAGGCGTGGCGCCTCCGTGGACAGAGTTCTCCGGAGTGGGTTGTTATGGTTGCGTTTCCCCCCCCCTTAAGTTTCAGCGGGTTGAGTTAGGTTATTGTGTTGCTAAGCGACATGACTACACGATGAGGTTCACAGCGATGGTTGCTGAGGGAAGACAGTTTTATTTCTGTTTGCTAAAGCATTGGCCACCGGAGCAGTGAAACAAGTGAAGACATGAGAGGTCGTTTGATTCGACGGTGGAGTTAAAAGCCATTTCATCGCTTTGGATGATTCTGGATGACCCTTAATTAAGTTCCAGTTCAAAATCTGAATTATACAAGACTGATGTTGCAGATATAGGCAATGTACACACGTAACCAGACTTTAGTTTATTTTTGATTTATAGAACTACAGATAAATAGAGTATTATAATATAAAGTTAATATAACACAAGATAATGTCGACTGGGAAACAAGTCAGCCAATTTTTTTCTTGTTTCATAGTGGGTGGAGCTTATATTCAGGTTCACTAACTAGTCCAAAAATTATGGTACTTGCACATTTTCTCATTCTACTTTCTTGTATTTTTTTCTTCTCAGCTGGCGAGGATCATGGCGATTCTCCAGCAGAGGCAGCAGCAGCAGCAGGTTGGAGTTGGAGGAGCAACACCTGGAGGAGGGAACACCAAGCTGTCCCCCTCTCACCTGGGAGGAGGCGTGTCCAAACAATCCATGGTAGACCCCCTCCCACACACTGGAATGGGGGGTCCCTTATCAGATCTTCATGCCAAATCACAAGGAATGTATTCTGGTATGTTCCTCCAGACAGCTGATGTTTTTTTACTCACCCATCAGCCAGAGTAAAGGATTGATCCAGGGTGGGGTTTTTTTTCTGGTCAGGGCTCACAGCTAGTGGCAACCTGTCAACACTAGAACTCAGTCCCATGATGGGGGGGATGAAGGACATGAGTGGACAACAGTCCCGCTTTAAATGGATGATGGAAGGACATTCCCCTGCTCCGTCTCCTCCAGACACAGCCCTTCACAAGAACGGTAGGCTAACAGATGGTTCCCAGTGGGACTTTTTTTTCTGCATCTCCAAAAGTCACACCTCCGCTGCTGCCGCGACTCCATTATTCACAGTGTATCCGAGCGTGACGCGGCAAATGACTAAAGCTGTTATGTGTGTTTATTTATTTATTTTTGGGTTTTTTTGCTATCCACAAGGCCCTATACCCAGTACGATAAAGGTTCGAGGAGGGTCTCCATACTCCCAGTATGAAATGCTGGGCAGTGAAGGTTTAGGGATCCCACCTCAGGGCTCTGCAGACAGCTGGCACCGAACTCCTGGTAGTAAAATGGGAAACAAACCTGCCACTTCAAGCTGGCCTCCAGGTGTGGACATGCTGCTTTTTTATTATTTCATCTGTTTTCGTCTTACAGGATAAGTGACAGTCTGAGGAAACTGTGCTGATGAAAACTTTACAAGTTAAATAGAGCTGCAACCTTCAATTATTTTAGTAATTGAATTGATTAAAATGGTACATTCTGCAGATTTTTTTTTTATTGATCCATTGCAGTCTTTTATTTACACAATATCAAAAATGAAGAAATCAATTCCCTTTTTAAATAAGAAAATGCTTCATTCTTTAAAATGTAATAACAGAACCTTCATTTAGTGTATCCTTGACTATTTGTAGATTTATTGATCTTTTCTTTTCATTAACTATTCAATAACTGGATAGCAAAAGGTTGTTAATAGATGTTTTCCCAGAATTTGAATTGTCTCAAGTTGAAACTATGCTACCT